>OZ024741.1:219198157-219225657 GCA_964016885.1 Eledone cirrhosa | reverse complement strand
AATTACGCAGTACATTACTGGTACTTTATTTTATCGACCCCTGTAAGTATGAAAGGCAAAGTTAACCTCAGCGGGATTTGAACTCAGACATACAGGGAGGTAACTCTATGCATCAAAGCATGGTGTCCGACCCTCCACCCATACTGCCAATCCACCTAATAATAGTAACAAGTTTTCTTCCATATGGGATTATATCTCCCATCATCTTAAATCGACTTCATCATGGCTGCTGTTGTTGTTGCTGCTGTTGTTGCTGCTGCTGTTGCTGCTGCTGTTGATGCTGTTGCTGCTGTTGCTGCTGTTGATGATGATGTCGCTGCTTCTTTTACTCTCTCATTCTCTCTATCTTCCTCCCACACTCTCTCTATCTCCCTCCCATCATCTACTCCCCCTCCCACACTATCTCATTCTCTCTTTCCCATATACTTCCCCCCTCCACACTCTCTTTCTGGCTCTCTTCTACACAGACGTTTTCTCTCTTTCCCTCCACACTCTCTCTCTCCCACACTCACACTCCCCCTCCACAATTCACCATTTTCCATTGCTCCTGGCAACTGGTCCCTACTGAGGTCTGTATCGTCTGAGAGTTGATAAATGAAGGTCCAAGCAAGTCTTCCTCTAGTGTATCTCCCGTGAGTTAGTTCCCACAATAGTAACTTATGTATTACTTCCTCTACTGTGTCTCCTGTGAGTTAGTTCCCACAATAGTAACTTATGTATAACTTCCTCTACTGTGTCTCCTGTGAGTTAGTTCCCACAATAGTAACTTATGTATAACTTCCTCTACTGTGTCTCCTGTGAGTTAGTTCCCACAATAGTAACTTATGTATAACTTCCTCTACTGTCTTCCGTTAGTTAGTTCCCACAATAGTAACTTATGTATAACTTCCTCTACTGTGTCTCCAGTGAGTTAGTTCCCACAATAGTAACTTATGTATAACTTCCTCTCCTGTGTCTCCCGTGAGTTAGTTCCCACAATAGTAACTTATGTATTACTTCCTCTACTGTGTCTCCTGTGAGTTAGTTCCCACAATAGTAACTTATGTATAACTTCCTCTACTGTGTCTCCAGTGAGTTAGTTCCCACAATAGTAACTTATGTATAACTTCCTCTCCTGTGTCTCCCGTGAGTTAGTTCCCACAATAGTAACTTATGTATTACTTCCTCTACTGTGTCTCCTGTGAGTTAGTTCCCACAATAGTAACTTATGTATAACTTCCTCTACTGTGTCTCCTGTGAGTTAGTTCCCACAATAGTAACTTATGTATAACTTCCTCTACTGTGTCTCCTGTGAGTTAGTTCCCACAATAGTAACTTATGTATAACTTCCTCTACTGTGTCTCCTGTGAGTTAGTTCCCACAATAGTAACTTATGTATAACTTCCTCTACTGTGTCTCCTGTGAGTTAGTTCCCACAATAGTAACTTATGTATAACTTCCTCTACTGTGTCTCCTGTGAGTTAGTTCCCACAATAGTAACTTATGTATAACTTCCTCTACTGTGTCTCCTGTGAGTTAGTTCCCACAATAGTAACTTATGTATAACTTCCTCTACTGTGTCTCCTGTGAGTTAGTTCCCACAATAGTAACTTATGTATAACTTCCTCTACTGTGTCTCCTGTGAGTTAGTTCCCACAATAGTAACTTATGTATAACTTCCTCTACTGTGTCTCCTGTGAGTTAGTTCCCACAATAGTAACTTATGTATTACTTCCTCTACTGTGTCTCCTGTGAGTTAGTTCCCACAATAGTAACTTATGTATAATTTCCACTACTGTGTCTCCTGTGAGTTAGTTCCCACAATAGTAACTTATGTATAACTTCCTCTACTGTGTCTCCTGTGAGTTAGTTCCCACAATAGTAACTTATGTATAACTTCCTCTACTGTCTTCCGTTAGTTAGTTCCCACAATAGTAACTTATGTATAACTTCCTCTACTGTGTCTCCAGTGAGTTAGTTCCCACAATAGTAACTTATGTATAACTTCCTCTCCTGTGTCTCCCGTGAGTTAGTTCCCACAATAGTAACTTATGTATTACTTCCTCTACTGTGTCTCCTGTGAGTTAGTTCCCACAATAGTAACTTATGTATAACTTCCTCTACTGTGTCTCCAGTGAGTTAGTTCCCACAATAGTAACTTATGTATAACTTCCTCTCCTGTGTCTCCCGTGAGTTAGTTCCCACAATAGTAACTTATGTATTACTTCCTCTACTGTGTCTCCTGTGAGTTAGTTCCCACAATAGTAACTTATGTATAACTTCCTCTACTGTGTCTCCTGTGAGTTAGTTCCCACAATAGTAACTTATGTATAACTTCCTCTACTGTGTCTCCTGTGAGTTAGTTCCCACAATAGTAACTTATGTATAACTTCCTCTACTGTGTCTCCTGTGAGTTAGTTCCCACAATAGTAACTTATGTATAACTTCCTCTACTGTGTCTCCTGTGAGTTAGTTCCCACAATAGTAACTTATGTATTACTTCCTCTACTGTGTCTCCTGTGAGTTAGTTCCCACAATAGTAACTTATGTATAATTTCCACTACTGTGTCTCCTGTGAGTTAGTTCCCACAATAGTAACTTATGTATAACTTCCTCTACTGTGTCTCCTGTGAGTTAGTTCCCACAATAGTAACTTATGTATAACTTCCTCTACTGTCTTCCGTTAGTTAGTTCCCACAATAGTAACTTATGTATAACTTCCTCTACTGTGTCTCCAGTGAGTTAGTTCCCACAATAGTAACTTATGTATAACTTCCTCTCCTGTGTCTCCCATGAGTTAGTTCCCACAATAGTAACTTGTGTATTACTTCCTCTACTGTGTCTCCTGTGAGTTAGTTCCCACAATAGTAACTTATGTATAACTTCCTCTACTGTGTCTCCAGTGAGTTAGTTCCCACAATAGTAACTTATGTATAACTCCCTCTACTGTGTCTCCTGTGAGTTAGTTCCCACAATAGTAACTTATGTATAACTTCCTCTACTGTGTCTCCCGTGAGTTAGTTCCCACAATAGTAACTTATGTATAACTTCCTCTACTGTGTCTCCTGTGAGTTGGTTCCCACAATAGTAACTTATGTATAACTTCCTCTACTGTGTCTCCAGTGAGTTAGTTCCCACAATAGTAACTTATGTATAACTTCCTCTACTGTGTCTCCTGTGAGTTAGTTCCCACAATAGTAACTTATGTATAACTTCCTCTACTGTGTCTCCCGTGAGTTAGTTCCCACAATAGTAACTTATGTATAACTTCCTCTACTGTGTCTCCTGTGAGTTGGTTCCCACAATAGTAACTTATGTATAACTTCCTCTACTGTGTCTCCAGTGAGTTAGTTCCCACAATAGTAACTTATGTATAACTTCCTCTACTGTGTCTCCTGTGAGTTAGTTCCCACAATAGTAACTTATGTATAACTTCCTCTACTGTGTCTCCTGTGAGTTGGTTCCCACAATAGTAACTTATGTATAACTTCCTCTAGTGTGTCTCCTGTGAGTTAGTTCCCACAATAGTAACTTATGTATAACTTCCTCTACTGTGTCTCCTGTGAGTTGGTTCCCACAATAGTAACTTATGTATAACTTCCTCTACTGTCTTCCGTTAGTTAGTTCCCACAATAGTAACTTATGTATAACTTCCTCTACTGTGTCTCCAGTGAGTTAGTTCCCACAATAGTAACTTATGTATAACTTCCTCTCCTGTGTCTCCCGTGAGTTAGTTCCCACAATAGTAACTTATGTATTACTTCCTCTACTGTGTCTCCTGTGAGTTAGTTCCCACAATAGTAACTTATGTATAACTTCCTCTACTGTGTCTCCAGTGAGTTAGTTCCCACAATAGTAACTTATGTATAACTCCCTCTACTGTGTCTCCTGTGAGTTAGTTCCCACAATAGTAACTTATGTATAACTTCCTCTACTGTGTCTCCCGTGAGTTAGTTCCCACAATAGTAACTTATGTATAACTTCCTCTACTGTGTCTCCTGTGAGTTGGTTCCCACAATAGTAACTTATGTATAACTTCCTCTACTGTGTCTCCAGTGAGTTAGTTCCCACAATAGTAACTTATGTATAACTTCCTCTACTGTGTCTCCTGTGAGTTAGTTCCCACAATAGTAACTTATGTATAACTTCCTCTACTGTGTCTCCAGTGAGTTAGTTCCCACAATAGTAACTTATGTATAACTTCCTCTACTGTGTCTCCTGTGAGTTAGTTCCCACAATAGTAGCTTGTGTATAACTTCCTCTACTGTGTCTCCAGTGAGTTAGTTCCCACAATAGTAACTTATGTATAACTTCCTCTACTGTGTCTCCTGTGAGTTAGTTCCCACAATAGTAGCTTGTGTATAACTTCCTGCTTACTTCTCCATTAATGTCCTCCTTCTCCACTGGCACGCAGCTAGACAACAATAGCCTGTGCATCAGCGTTTCCTTGAGGCTCGGCCTCTGGATCTGCAAGCCACACCAATGTCACTGTGGATCCACCGGGGATTCTTTCGACCTCCACCCGCTTTCCTGTCGTCACAGTGCCAGCCACCTTCCATGCCGTGCTGCCCTCAAAAAGTCATAAAGCATGGTTTGGACACTGCGCGCTTCCCTTCCCAGCTCGTGCCGGTGGGGCTGGACCGAGGGGATGGCAAAAGGCCAGATGGCATGACTATCTTCCCGTTCCACTGTGGCAAACCCCTCATCTGGGATGCTACTTGCACCGACACATTCTGCAGCCGCAAACTGGTGCAGTCTGCGACTAACTCAGGTTCTGCTGCACGTCGGGCTGAGGAGGCCAAACTCCTCAAATACCAGTCGCTCTCCGACAGGTTTGCGATTGTATCCTTGGCAGTGGAGACTTCTGGTGTCCTCAGCCCTAGGGCTACCTCCATCCTCACCATCATAGGTGCTGAGTCGGCCAGCCACAAGTGTGAGCCCCGCGAGTTGGAGTGGCTCTTCCAGTGGGTCTCCCTTGCCGTCCTGCAAGGAAACGCCTTCTCCATCCTATCCGCCGGGGCTATGTGTGTGTGTGGGGGGTGGGGGTCCCATCTCATAACATTCCATATTTAAGTATGTGCACTATCATATATTTTTGTCAAATGATTTGAACGGGTACTTTTTGACAAAGTATGTTGGTTCTTAGATCACTAGACAATTGAAAGTCTAAAAGTCAAATGACTGAAACCAATACAATAAAATAATTGAAACCGTTTCAGCAATTGTAGTTGAATGTTGGGCAAGTTTCTGAATAAACTGTTTTTTTCAGGCAGTTAGAAGATATGTAAAGCTACCCCCTATCATTATACATAGTTACAGATGGCCCTTTGGCAAGGCATAGTATCATTTCAGCCATAGTATCTGTCAGGGATAGGACAAACAAGAATCAACCTTCATGAGAGAGGAGATCTTGTAATTGGTCTTTAAAGAACTACCAAGATTGGTGGGGTACAATATAAAAGATCTATCAACATTAGAAAAGATCTTTCATTTCATGGAAGCTACAGAAACATTCAATAACAGAAACATTACCAATCTGTGAGAGAGGACATATTGAAGCTGATCAATAAAAAAAAATCAACTAGGATTAGAGGTACAATCAAAGATATACTAATTATACACAAGGTCTTTCAGTATATGGAAGCTACAAAAAGACTTAACAACAGAAATTTTACAAGTCTGAGAGAGAAGACCTCATGAAACTGATCATTAATGAACAACCAAAATTAGAGGTAGACAAGATCTTTCAGTACATGGAATAGACAACAAAGGATAGAGTGGAGTTGAGTATCCTGTTGAGCTTCCACAGAAGATATGTCACTAGGGAACACTTAGTATTTGCACTACTTTATATATACTATTGTATTTTTGTGAAAATATCTCACTTAATATTGAATCTATGAGATTTTGATATTTTTATTTTGAGAACAATACCTTAACGCCAGTATGAGCAGCTGGTTACAGCTGGTTTGAACAGAAAGAGGTGAGAGAATTCTGGCCGGATATGGCCGGTTTAAATGCTAAAGGGTTAATTGTTTATTAAAAATCATGTGGTTACCTAAGGTTACAGGTAGAAACCCGGAATAGGATCAATACTGAGCAAAAGAAATAATAATCTATAAGCTGTAAAGTGGGTGTGTAGGTGTCAAGACAAAGAGCACCCAGTCCACATCATAAAGTGGTCATGTAGGTGTCACGACAAAAAGCACCCAGTCCACACCATAAATGTGGTCATGTAGGTATCACGACAAAAAGCACCCAGTCCACACCGTAAAGTGGTCATGTAGGTGTCATGATAAAAAGTACCCAGTTCACACTATATAGTGGTTGTGTAGATGTCACGCAAAAAGCACCCAGCCTACACTGTAAAGTGGTCGTGTGGGTGTCATGAGAAAAAGCACCCAGTCTACACTGTAATGGTGTTATGACAAAAAGCACCCAGTCCACATTGTAAATGTGGTTGGTATTAGGAAGGGCATCCAACCATATAAACCAAACCAAAATCAGTTCTGTGTGGGCAAAACACGGTCCTCCGACCTCATCTCTCCCAAAGGGACAGCTCGTCCTACCCATGCTAGCGTGGAAAATAGACGTTAAACGATGATGATGATGATGACTGTAATAAGATTTACCACTAGTGAACACGGAAGATCATTAGAAAGGATTGAAAGCCATGTGGTCACCTAATGTTACAGGTAGTTACCTGCTACCCAACAAAAACCTTATCAGGAATAAGATCAATACGTAGCAAATAAAAAAATAATAATCTATACTATAATAAGAGCTGTCTATCAGTTCATCTGTCACACTCTCTCTATATATAGAGAGAGGGGGGGGGATACTATTCCACCTCTTACCGACTCTAACTCCAACTCTAACTAAAACATGAAAATAATACAGAGTTGTTTTTTTTTTGTTTGTTTGTTGGTTTGTTGTGGTGGTGGTGGGGTGGGGGGGCCTTGTGTGTGTGTGTGTGTGTGTGTGTGTGTGTGTGTGTCCTTCAACATATAGACAACGCAACACATTTTTTGAAAAATAACAATAATTCTGATGATGGAGTCAAAGAGGTTGACGGCAATGTTAATAGCATTGATGATGTTGATGATGATGATGATATCAATAATAATATCAATTATGACAATGTTAGAAATAATAATAATAATAATAATGGTCTCTGATTTAAGCACAAGGCCAGCAATTTTGGGGAGGGGAAAGTTGATTACATCAACCCCAGTGTGTTACTGGTACTTCATTTTATTGACCCTGTAAGGAAGAAAGGCAAGCTAAGATCGGCAGGATTTGAACTCAGAACGTAAAGAGCCGCAACTCTATACTGCAAAGCATGTTGTCTGATGCTCTACTGATTCTGCCAATCCACCACAATAACGATAATGATAATAATAATAATAATAATAATGATGATGATCATATTAATAATGGTTTCTTTTATAGGCACAAGGCCAGCAATTTTGGGGGAGGGGAAAGTTGATTAAATCGACCTCATTGCATTACTGGTACTATATTTTATCGAACCCATAAAGATGAAAGACAAAGTTAACCTGGGGGGGATTTGAACTCAGAACGTAAAGGGCCGCAACTCTGTGCTGCAAAGCATGGTCCCGACGCTCTACTGATTCTGCCAATCCACCACAATAATAATAATAATGATCATCAGCATCATCATCAACATATTAATAATGGTAAACATTTAAATCAAAACAAAACAAAACACACAAAAACAATAATTTGAAAGACAAAATAATATATATATATATATATATATATATATATTAAAATAACAGATTAAAGTTTAAGCAAAGAATCGCTGCTTTCACCCTTAACGGGATCTTCTGAAACTAAAAAAAAATCAATCTGTAAACACAGAAGTAAATATTTTGAAAAACACTGCAACCGAAGGAAAGCAGGAAGACGATACTTTGGTTCGTGAAGACGTTCCCTACGAATGAACGGAAAAAAGCGAAGATAATACGTCATTAAGTGGAGCGTAGAGAACAATTACATGTAAAGACAAAACCACATTTATGGTATAAATGAAGTCGTAGACTAATATTCTATTTAGGAAGCTGAATGATTCTTGGCTTCAGAGTTAAGAATAATGTAAATAAATTAGTAGAACGAAAATGACAGAGGTCATTGAAATCAACAATAATTAAATATACTAGCAGAAAAACCACCCTTCGGGTGGTTTTCTGCTAGCATGTGTAGTGTGTATATTGATATTATACACAAATATATATGCATGTAAATAAAATCGTAATTGACAATATATAATACACAGAAATTGAACGAAGACAGTGTTACACTGTCTTATGTAATCAGTAACGTAATCCATGATACATTTAAAAAAAGACGATATTATATATAAACTGCATTAGGAGAAAATTAACGATGGAAATATATGCGATTATAAGTGTTATAATATAACGGCCGCTAACCAGAAGTGTTGACATTTGACAATTTTAAAGAAGTGAATCTTTAAATAAGCTATAAAATATATTTAATCAACAGCCACGAAATTTAGTAGATAAATTATGTAATATTCATTAATTATTTATTCAAAGTAATCCAACTTATTTTACAAACGGGGTAAAAAAATATATTCTGGATGCAGTCCCGCACTCCTTTCTTTATTATAGTTAAGATACATACACACATCCATATACATACACATGCATACGCTAAAACACCCGCCATGCATGCATATACAAACACGTACACATAAACACGTGCACACATACATAAACACGCACGACACCTGTACCCGCACACATACGAACGCATACACCAAATACACATAAAATATATATATATATATATATGTGTGTGTATACATATAATTATATAAACGTATATAAATATACACACATAAATACGTATATAACGCACGCACACACATACCTACAGGTAAATACACATACGTACGAGAAAGTATACGTACCTTCACAAAACATATGGGTAAGGTATACTTACCTATACAAATAAGTAATGGTATAAACATAAAATATACTTAGCTACCCCATCAAGACGTAAATTATCCGCGTATTGTTCGTACTATCCGTTAGAGTATAATGTGAGGCTGTAATACAGGAAAGTTTCATGCAATTTATGTTTACAAGCCGAAATTGCCTCAGATTTTTTGTTTAAGATGTGGTCTTTGGCGTAGAGTATTTCCAGGGCTTCAGCGGCACAAATATCGCATGGTCTTTTATTTCCGTTATATGATCTAGCCTTAGCTAGGATCTCCCAGTGTAACTTATATTGGGTGTGGTTGTCTTTTAGACTCCAGATATAAGCTGAAAGAGACGTCATATTCCTTCTTAAAGGGTTAAGAAAAGAATGCGTGTGCATATAAAGACGCTGCTTGAATCTATTGGCAGTTAACCCTATGTAGGCCCTACGGGACGTGGGTGTTTCAACCTTACATTTGTAGACAATGTTACTGGAGAGGCATTTTCCGGATAGAGGGCAGTCAACCCGATTCCTACAATTACAGTTAGTACTAGCTACAGGGTTGCACGTGTTCCTACGGCTAGGTAATTTAGCTAAATTTGAAGCAGTGATATTATGTGCAAGGTTAGGAGTCATAGAGTAAGATATTTTAATGGTATTTCTATTAAAACTTTTATTATATTTATGTGCTGAGGGGAAATGCTTCATAATAAGGGAGAGAAAGATCTTAGCTAATGGTGTGGCCATCTTCATATTATATGGTGGGTTATACCATATAATGCGTCAGGATCTATTTTTCCTTGGTCTATGCTCATACTTAGTATATGCTACCTTATCGACAAATCCACTCCGAGCAAGAGCTTCATTGTAATATGTGGAATGGTCGGTGAAAATATGCCCGCTTGTAGATAGACAGGAAAGCCTCAAAGAAACGTTTCTTACCAGGTTCTTGGTTATGCTGGCAGGATGGTTAGAATGCTTACTTATGTACTTAAGCGTATCATCGGCTTTCTATACGGGTAGTGCAAGCCATTTGACAAATTGAGGGTAACGTTGAGGTAATTAACGACCGAGAAGTTGGCCTCAAACTGTATTTATTATTATTATTATTTGCATTTATCTTGCTTTATGTTCATACGAGTTATCACCAAGTCACAACCTGTGACCTCAAGAGACGACAAGGTCTGCCATGTTCAAGAAAGAACATACATACATACACATGCATCTTTAGGTGTTTAGACTTGTGATGTACTTATATTGACAGAATCTTCCTTAGTATATGGGCAGTTCCCATTAGTACTATCTTTTGTATTTCTTCCATACGTGGGTTTCCTGGGATTTGTGATAAGTAATCATTAGACCCCTTAGGTATCATTCCTAGAGCGCCTAAAACCACTGGTATTGTTTTAGTTCTCAATTTCCACATTTTTCAAATTTCTATCTCCAGGTCCTTATACTTGCTCAATTTTTCAAATGTTTTATAGATACATTCTTGTCTATTGGAACGGACATATCAATTAGCAGGCATACCCTCTTTTTAAAGTCCTTCAGTATTATATCAGGTCTATTTGCATCTATTTTTCGGTCTGTCTGGATGCTAAAGTTCCACAAGATTGAGATGTGATCTTTTTCAAGTATGGGAGGTGGTTGATGCTCCCACCAATTCTTTTGATGGGGCAGGTAAAATGCTTACACATTATCCAATGTATGTATTTGGCAGCTCTGTCATGCCTGTTTAGGTATTCGGTTGGAGCTATAGGACTGCACATTGAAATTATATGATCAATGGTCTCTGGTTGTTTTTTTACATACACGGCATAATGGGTTGCATCCATTTTTTATTATGTTGGCTTGGTAATTTTTTGTTGGCAGACACTGATCTTGTGCTGATATAATCAGTCCTTCAGTCTCCGATTTCAGTCCAGAGGATGCCAACAACTGATGGGTTAAAGTTTTGTCAACATCAGGATTGTTAGCTCTTTCTGGGTATTTTCCATACAGAGGCTTTTCTTGCCATTTCTTAGCCAGTTTCTGTAGCAGTTCTTTCTTTGCAGTTACTTTTACCTGCTTTGTTTTTTCTGTGTTTTCCATTTCAGCAGTAAATGGGACTTCTGAAATTTGTAGTCCATTATTGTATCTTTGTGCATCTTTTGTAATGGAGTATGATCTTTTGATGCTTTCGTGTTTCAAAACGAGTTTGATCATCCAATCATATGATTCCCTTAGATATGTAGATAATCCAATTGTTGCAGTTTGCAACGGGTAGGTAACACGGTAAAAAGTTCACAGTCCACACTGTAAATGTGGTTGGTGTTAGGAAGGGCATCCAGCCATAGAAAACCTGCCAGATAGTCCTATACGAGCGAGACACGGTCACCCAACCAATCTTGCCTCAGTTTTCAATGCAATATCTAACTTGTTATTATTATTATTATTATTATTACTATATATATATATATATAGTGAAGGCGTGTGGTTGAGTGGTTAGAGAATTGGATTCGCAATCGTAAGGTTGTGAGTTTGATTCCTGGACAGGGCGATGCGTTATGTCCTTGAGCAAGACACTTTATTTCACGTTGCTCTTTCTACCTGGAGTTGCGACCGATAGATAGTATTAGCAATTGGAAAGACCAACGGAAACATTGTTTCGTCGGTCCGATTTGACGAAAGTCGATCGTTCCATATATATATAAATACTTCCATCAATTTTGATTGCCCTGAAATTATTTATACAGCTGTCGTTTTTCAAGCACATCACGTGATCATACCAACGTAATCTTCTCAAGTAAACAGCATCTGATCCCTCTTAGAAAAACCTAGGACGACTTAATAAATTCTGACCTTGCACACTTGCACCACTCTAAGACATTGTCACTGGATTGAGATCTTTGGCACCACACAGTAATACAGAAGACCCATCTTCCCTACGTGCTAAGTTAACCTACAGTCAGTAGGCCCCTCCAACCCAAACATACACCCCAACCTACTACCCCTACTCCATCCTTCCACTCCCACCAACACCACCCTTTATCTATAAAGTCATGTTGACCACATCAAGTCCAAATTAAAGTGGTCGTGTAGGTGTCACAACAAAAAAAAATAAAAATAAAAATAAACAGTCCACGCTGTAATGTGGCCGTGTAGGTAACACAGTAAAACGTTCACAGTCCACACTGTAAATGTGGTTGGTGTTAGGAAGGGCATCCAGCTGTAGAAAACCTGCCAGATAGTCCTATACGAGCGAGACACGATCACCCAACCAATCTTGCCTCAGTTTTCAACGCAATATCTAACTTGTTATTATTGTGGATTGGCAGTATCGGTAGAGGGTCGGACGCCATGCTTTCCAGCATAGTTACGTCCCTTTATGATCTGAGTTCAAATCCCGCCGAGGTTGACTTTGCCTTTCATCCTTACGGGGTCGATAAAATAAAGTACCAGTAATGCACTGGGTAATTGCTGGCCTTGTGCCTAAAGTAGAAACAATTATTATTATTATTATTATTATTATTACTATATATATATATATATAGTGAAGGCAGAGATTTTACGGTTGGAGACTTTACAGAGTGTACATAATGTATTTTATCACAGCACCAGCACTAAGGATGTTGTCATGGCCTTGACACAACTCAAAGGCCTTTCAACCCTTTGCTTGGCCTGGTTTCTTCATCTGGATGCCCTTTATAACACCAACCCCTTTACAGAGTGTACTGGGTGTATTTTATAATGACACCAGCAATAAGGAGGTTGTTATATCTGTGATATGACAGAAGAGTTCAACATTTTTTCACTATGGTTTCTAATATTAAGGTTTTGTTGTTATTGTTATGTGAATGCCGGTGGATTGGTAGTATCGGTAGAGCATTGGACAATGTTTTGCTACATAGAGTTATGACCCTTTATGTTCTGAGTTCAAATTCTGCCGAGGTTAATTTTGCCTTTCGCCCTTTCGGGGTCGATAAAATAAAGTACCAGTAATGTACTGGGATAATTGCTGGCCTTGTGCCCAAAGTAGCAACAATTATTATAAGAATGTCAAATGAATGATTCAATTTCAGTCGGCAGTTTTCATTTTACTTTCTATATTTTTTTTATTTTTGACTGTCTGGAAAAAAATTACACAGCTGGAATTGTGTCAGTGACCTGGGCTGCAGAGGTGTGACAAAAATGTTGACAACTTACTCTCAAGAATAATCGCCCAAATCCTGGCTTAATTAATTTTCCAGATTTTTCCAAAGCCCCCGCCCCACCCCACCCCTCATCCCCACTTATTAAATTTTGCTGATCTGTCTCCGGCAAAATTTTATTTTAAGTGGTAGCATTCCTGTGGCAATTAATTTTCTTTAGACATTAAAAAACATTATACATGACAAAAAAAATTACATTACTAGAAATCTCATATGTTATGAAAGAAATAGGATGAGTTGGGGTCTCAATATGTAAACTAAACAACTAATCAAAGGAGACAACCAAAACAAATTACCGATTTCCACTCCCACCTGTTCTACCCCACCTATTCTAGCCTCATCTATTCCAGCCCCACCTTATTATTTGGGACCCAAGACTGCATAAAATTATGATGGTAAGTTTTTTAATAAATACTAGCAGAAAAAACACCCTTCAGGTGGTTTTCTGCTAGCATATGTAGTGTGTATATTGATATTATACACAAGTATATATGCATGTAGATATGATACATCAAATAATATCGTAATTGACAATATTCACAGAAATTGAACAAAGACTGCATTACACTCTCTTATGTAATCAGTAACGTAATCCATGATACATTAAAAAAGACGATATTATATATAAACTGCATTAGGAGAAAATTAGTGACAGAAATATATGAATGTTTATTTAAGCGATCGCTAACCGGAAGTGTTGATATTTGAAAATTTTAAAGAAGTGAATCTTAAAATAAGCAACAAAATTATTTATATTTCATCAAGAATAACAAAATTTAGTAGATAAATTATGTAATATTCATTCATTATTTATTCAAAGTAATCCAACTTATTTTACAAACGGGATAAAAAAATATATATTCTGGACGCAATCCCGCACTCCTTACTTTATTATAGTTTAGATAAACAAATAGTTTCTCCATATGAATGAAAGGCCAGCTTTATAACACATGTATGACATGAACTGCTCTCCTAGTAGTGAGACGTGGGCAGTGGTTGTAGAGAACAAAGTAAAAATAAATAATGCATGAAACATCTTTTAGGTGTTTTTAGGTAATTAAAATGTCTTTTAGATGACTGGTAATAGTAATGTGAAAAATTATAATCTTAATAGAAATGTTGCTTTGTTTACCTTTAATTGTTGTAAAAATTCATAGAGATGAGCTTCAATATCTTTAGAATCAGCATTATAGGTGTCTAGTAGAGCGAGGCAATGATTGAAAAGCTGATTAAAGTCTTCTTCCAACATTGTGATCTGGGATATTGCAATTGGTCTTATATAACCTAGTTCAAAATAAACCAAACAAAAAGTTATAAACATTTCTTGTTAATTTGATTGTTTCTGTTTTTTTTTGTTTTTTTTTGTTTTTTCAGGTAGAAGTAAACAACAATAACCAAACAGTGAGCCTAGAAGGGTTAATCAAACTTTTGACATTTCAGATAAAAATAAGGTCTAATCCAATCCAATCCAGGGACTTCTCACTCCTGTTGGAGGAACTCCTCCCTAGTTAACCTCCACTGCTTTCTGTTTGGTTTTGATCATACCAGGGGTGTAGCTGTACTCACCACACTTGGCTAATTGTAGGTTGGTTGACCTCCACCACTTGATCTTTAGTATTGATCATGACAGGGGTATAGCCATACTCACCACACATAGCCAATTGTGGGTTGGTGAGGCTGTTTAACCCATAGTTGGGGTGGTTGACTGTTGACTCTGATGAGTTTATCTGCCTTTTTAACAGCTCCAGTTTTTTGTGTTGTTGGGGTTCCACTCACCCTTCTCACCAGACCAGGGTCTGGTGGGGGAGCTGGTTTAGTCACTGACCATTTGACCATGAAGCAGCTTATACTAGGCTATATGGTACCAGAAGCACGCAGAAGCCTAACCTGACATAATAATAAAGTAAACCTGTTTAAATGCATCCCCTTTCTTATCAAAACTCCACAGACTGTCTACAGATGATATGCTACATCCTTATGTTTGATAATAGGAAACATCTCCAGTTATAAAAGAGTTTATTATCAAGATGAATGTAGGATCAAAATGAGTGTAGGATCAAGATGAGTGTGGGATCAAGATGAATATAGGATCAAAGTGAGAGTAGGATTAAAGATGAGTGTAGGATTAAAGATGAGTGTAGGATTAAAGTGGGTGTTGGATCAAGGTGAGTGTAGGATCAAAGTGAGTGTAGAATCAAAATGAGTGTAGCACCAAGATGAGTGTAGGATGAAGATGAATGTTGAATGAAGGTGAGTGTTGGATGAAGGTGAGTGTTGGAGCAAGTTGTGAGTAGGATCAGAGTGAACGCAGGATTAGGACAATCATGCAGAGACACCTTTGATGGCTCAATTAAAAAAAGTGTAGAAAGTGGTGTGATTAGATCTCAGGATGCCGGACTTCACATATGATATGACAAAAAGGTGCTTGTGTGAGGGCCTATATATATATATATGTATATAAATAGGAGAAAAAGAAAGTCAAATAAAACTGACATAGCTTCAGCTATTTCCTCACTCAAAGATCAACTAAGTTCATATTATCAAAATTCGAACCCAGCTGACCAGAGTGCACACTTTCATAAATCAGTTAAAGACCACTTCGTGTGGGTATATATATAAAAAAATTTTCCTGAGCTCAGTCTTTTTCATCGCTATGGTCACTGTGGCTCTTCTATCGGTCGCTGTCTTCAATTTGCAAAGCTGTCTAAACGTAATGTTATAACTCTAGGGTTATATACCCTATTGAGTGCTTAGCTGCACACAGAAACTACATTCGTTAGCTTGGCTGCAACCATGGCTTCGTTGATGCTGTACTAAATTATATATATATATATATATATATACATATATATATATATATATATATATATATACATACATATATATATATATATATATATATATATATACATATATATATATATATATATATATATATATATATATATATATATATATATATATATATATATATATATATATATATATATATATATATATATATACATACATATATATATATATATATATATATATATATACATATATATATATATATATATATATATATATATATATATATATATATATATATATATATATATATACATATATATATATATATATATATATATATATATATATATATATATATATATATATATACATATATATATATATACATACATATATAACTCATTAATACACCCATTCTTCATCAGGCATCCAGTACTACTCTGATTTGTGGTCTTCCCAGTCTTTACATAGCAGACTCTACACACATACATACATACATTCATACACACATACATACACACATACACACATACACACATACATACATAGACACACACATACATACATACATAGACACATACATATATACATACATACATAGACACACACATACATACATGATGATGGCTGCCCCCTCGTTATCGAGTATGGCCATTGCACGAGGAGAAAGAAAAAAAAAAAAAAAGAAATATATATATATATATATATATACATATACATACATATATACACGCACACACTCACACACACTCACACACACATATACACACACACATACATTAATAACAATAATAATAATAATAATAATAACCACAATAATAACAACGACAACAACAATAATAATATACATATACATATATATATACACACACACGCACACACATAAGCATATCTACACACACACACACACACGATAGCAACTAACAGCGCTGCGATCGAACGTGGCTTTTTAGCCCAGCCAATGATCTAAAATGTCTTGCACAGAGTCGGCATCCAAAACATTTACTGGGAATAGTCGGCTGTGGTTGGAGTTTGTGTACTTTTGCATGTCGCTTGAGCCCTTCTGCTGATTTACATTCTCTACCACATGTTTGGCAAGCATGATGAGTAGCATCTCCAACAGCAGCCTGGTAGTCAACCACTGGTCTTACATTATGACTGCGAAGATGACTTTCGAGTCCAGCTTTGCTTAGGCAGAGTCTCGCACATACGCTGCATGTCAGCACCATAGGAGGACCCTCGCCGTCTGGAAGTGCAACAGCAATACCCTTCCGCACATCCCGCTTTACTTTCTTGTATGCGATTCGAGATGCCTCAAAAGCAACTTTTCCCTCATATACAGTCTTTCTCCATTTATTACAATCAGCAGCAATATTCTCCCATGTATCAGCAGAGATATTAGCGTCTTTCAGAGAGGCTTTCAAGGAATCCTTATACCTCTTTTTTGGTTTATGTGGCGGTCGTTTTCCTTTAACCAACTCTCCATAAAAGAGTTGTTTTGGTATTCTAGAATCCTTCATCCTGGCAAGGTGACCACTCCAACGGAGTCGTTGCTTAAGCACAAGAGCTTCTATACTGTCACACATAGAGCTTTCCAAAATCTCGACATCACTGATGTGGTCCCTCCAGTGAACGCCATGGATCTGTCTGAGACACATCTGATGGAAACGCTCCAATTGCTTAAGGTGGTGTCGATATGTGACCCAGGTCTCGCAGGCATAAAGAAGACAAGAGAGCACACATGCCCTGTACACCTTTACCTTTGTCCTCCTGCATATGTCTCGCCGACCCCAGAGTCGCCTGTCTAGCTTTCCGAAAGCATCACTTGCTTTCCTAATCCTAAGTGAGATTTCACTGTCAAGGTTGCTGTATCGATTGACAGTGCTTCCCAGGTAGACAAACTGATCAACCACTCCAAGTCGTTTGCCATACACATAGATGTTTGGTTCAGTGTACTGCTTACCAGGGGCAGGTTGGTACATGACGACGGTTTTCTTGAGACTGACAGTCAGACCTAGGACAGTGCAAGCGTCAGAAAATGCATTCAAAATGTGCTGCATATCACTCTCTGTGTGCGCTACAAGATTGCAATCATCTGCATACAAGAGGTCTCTTATGATTGATGTAAATACTTTTGTCTTCGCAGCAAAGCGCCTGATGTTAAATATGCTGCCTGAGGTTCGATATCGGATGTAAACACCATGCTCGCAATTCCTGAATGCAATACAGAAAACCATTGCAAAGTAAATGGCAAACAGGGTCGGTGCTGGAATATCCCCCTATTTCACTCCATTTTTTACTGAGATAGGCTCCGACATGTTACCCCCGACATTAACCCAAGCCTTCATGTCGTCATGGAAAGACCTAACTAAAGCAAGGAACTTATCAGGGCAACCAAGTTTCTGGAGAACCTTCCATAATGCATCTCTGTTAACAGTATCGAAAGCTTTTGTCAGATCGACAAAAACCTGATACAGATCCAAGCCTTGTTCCATGCACTTCTGCTGGAGCTGTCTAGCTGAGAAGATCATATCAGTAGTGCCGCGTCCAGCACGAAAACCAGATTGACTTTCAGGAAGAACACAATCTGCAATGTGTGTCAGCAGACAGTCCAGAAGCACCCTACATAAAACTTTCCCTACGACAGAAAGCGATGATATACCTCTATAGTTCCCACAATCGTTCCTGTTACCCTTTCCCTTGTACAAGACCACCATTACTGCATCTCTCCAGTCCTCAGGTACGGATTCATTAGCCCATATCCTGCCAAACAAAGAGTGAAGATGTTGCAGGAGTCTCTCACCACCATATTGTAGGAGCTCAGCATGTATGCCATCCATACCTGGAGATCTTCCACTGTTCAGCTTCGAAATAGCCACTGCAACCTCCACAAGCGTTGGAGGTTCTGCGAGAGCTACTTTCACAGGACTTTCTGGAATGAGATTGAGGAAATCTTCACTGACGACAGACGGCTGATTCAAAAGATCATCAAAGTGCTCTCGCCACCTTCGTAGAATTCCTTGTGAGTCACGAAGAAGTTCTTTGCCATCCCTGCTGCGAAGCGGTGTCACCAGAGAAGAAGACAGTCCATAAACCTCACGCAAGAGACTGTACAACAGCTTTGTGTTATTGGAATCAGACACAGTTTGTATCTCACCAGCCTTCTCACTCCATCACTGATCCTTCATCTGAGAAAGACTCTGCCTATCACGTGATTTTACATCCCTGAGTTCCTCATGCAACGTATTCCTCTCCTGTGGTTTTGCCGTCAAGTAGCGTGACAGAGCATGCCTCTTATCAGCCAACAAGTCTTCTATATGTACATCATTCTCATTAAACCAGTCCTGATGTTTCCTCTGTGCCAATCCCAGAACACGCCTGCCTACATCATAAACCGACTTTTTAAAGGTCGGCCAATCCTCACCAAGATCTGCAGCCTGCATCTCTTCTTCCAATGTCCTCTTCACACTTTTATCCTTAAGACGAGCAGCATTCAATCTTTTGGGCAGGGCAACACCAGGAGCCCGGATTTTACGTTTAGTGATTAGTTTCACTTTTGTGCATACCAGGCGGTGGTCCGTCCAGCACTAAGCTCCACGAAGAACACGAACACACCGCACATCCTGTCTGTCACGCATCCTGACTAGGACATAGTCCAAAAGATGCCATTCCTTAGATGCAGGATGCATCCATGTGGTCTTGAATTTGTTCTGTTGTTGGAAGATGGTGTTGGTAACACACAGATCCAGCTCCTCACACATCTGCAGCAGGAGCATACCATTGCTGTTACACTTTCCCACCCCATGCCTTCCGATTACATTCCATGTGTTAAAATCCCTACCCACTCTAGCATTAAAGTCACCAAGCACGATGACTTTGTCTGCCTGAGGGATATTTCTTAAAACACCTTTCAAGGCATGGTAAAAGGACACCTTTTCCTCATCGACAGAACTCATAGTTGGAGCATACATACTCACCAGGGTAGCATATCTTCCCTTGGCCAGCGGAACTCTCATGGACATAAGACGCTCACTAATCCCTACTGGGAATTCTTCTAATTTGTTCACAAGTACAGTCTTAACAGCAAATCCCACCCCAGCCTCTCTTCTGGTTCCTTCATCTCTTCCTTTCCAGAAGAATGTATATTCTCCACAAAATTCCGTAAGATGACCATCTCCAGCTAACCTCATCTAAGATAAAGCCACGATGTCAAGATCGTAACGTCGAAGCTCCTTTGCAACAAGAGCGGTCCTTCGTTCAGGACGCTCCAAGGAATCCCTGTCAAGCAGCGTCCGTACGTTCCAGCAGCCAAGACTAAATGCCTTGTTTGGCTCTATTACAATGGCACGATGACGAGCGGGGCCAGGCTGTGATAACCTGGGCCCCCTGCCCTTATTGCCAATGATCTTTTTTGTTCCAGAACCTAAATTGCCAATTATCTCTTTTATATTGTTCTGGGACAACATTGAATTGGAAAAAAAAAAAAAAAAAAAAAAAAGGTAATAATAATAGTAATAATAATAATAATAATAATAATAGTACACTATTAATAATTATTAATGCACTCGTGCAATGCCTGTGCGTGACGAATGTTTTTAAAGTGAGGAAAGACTGTGCACTGAGCCAATCCCACTCTCTGAGCGACAGTAGCTATAACCCGAAAAGAAGAAAAGATCAACATCATCGGTAACTACTGAGCCGCAGGTTTTATGTCGGAGTTAACCCAGTTTCCTGAGATGCCTTCTCCTAGAAGAATGCCCTGACAAGGGCTAGGGGTTCTTCACTCCCAGTGGTTTAACTGCGCGATCGGGCATCCAGCCCGATTATTTCTATGTCCCCGCGCAAAAAAAAAAAAAAAAAAAAAATCACTTATTGACACTTATACGTACGACATACACACACGCGCGCACAGCAACACTCATACATACAAACAAACACACACACGCTACTCTACTCACTTACACACACACACACATACATACATACACACATACATACATACATAACATCGAGGATATCACCAATGTCATCAGCAGCTGTCCAAAGATGTCATCGCGGTACTATCTACCTATGAGGCATGATAGTGACCAAAACACTGTACAATGCAGTTCGTAAAAAAGATAGGCCCGATAATAAACACATTAAAAGCTACAGCAATGTGGAAGACATCCATGTACATAATATGAAAGAGTACTGGTGGAATGTTCCAGTAAAAACCCCCAATAAAATGCAGGCATAACAGACCAGATATTATGATATGGGACAGGGAAAAGAAAGCATGCAGAGTAGTGGAAATTAGCTGCCCAGCAGATGCCAATATAATATCAAAGATTAGCGAAAAGGAGAATATTTATGGAGAACTAATGAGAAATCTGCAGATACTCCACCCTGATTACACCTTCAGATTTATGCCTGTGATTATAGGAGCACTTGGGTATGTTAGTAACTGCCTCAATACAAATCTTGAGAAGCTAGGCTTCACAGGAACAGAAAGAACACAACTAGTTAGGAAATTACAAGTACAATCCATTAATGGAACAGTAAAAATATGTAAAACATTCCAAACATTTTGCATCTAATAACTGCATATACACATGTACAGATACAAAGCATATACACATGCACACATACAACTCAAAACATACACATCCACACATACAATAACATCCATATCTACACATGCATACATATCTACCTAGTTGATGTTATGTAAATTCCAATGAGAGAGTCTTGTGTCTATGTTAGAAACCGACTCTCTCTTTATTGGGAAAAAATTTGTGAAATTATAAAACCAGAAGAACATACATACCTACATACATAAATACATAGACACATACATACATACATACATACATACATACATACATACATACATACATACATAGACACATACATACATGGTGGCTGCCAACTCGTTTGCGAGTACGGCCACTACTTTATATCCATGTAGGAGAACCCCTACCGATGCGCTGAACAAGTGTGGTTTTTTAGTCCAGCCAGCGACTTGAAAACTCTGGTACAAACACTACACTTGTGACAATTATTGACACCTAGTGCTGGGCCCATGGCACCATGTGACCCAAGGTGTTGTGTGAGATCACTACTCGACCTGCATACCCTTCCACAAACATCACATGTCGTCGTTTGATGAACACTTATAGCTCCACAGGTGCCTGCTTCCCTGTTCTTGTGCACCCTCAGGTGACTCTTTAGACCTGCCATGCTCAGACAAACCCTATTACAGGTCTCACATGTCAGGTCAGGCCGTCCGTCATTGCCTTCGGGAAGGCCAACATGGATTCCTTTCCGGACATCTCTTTTTAGTGTCGCATGCCTTCTTCTTGTTTCCTCAAATAGACTCTTGCCACTAACCACTGCTTACCTCCACTGCGATCGGTCGCTAGCGCATGCTTCCCAGTGCTCACAAGGGATATTACTTTTCTTGAGCGCCCCCTTGATGCAGTCCTTAAAATGCATCTTGGGTATGCTCGCGTTTCTTTTTCCCATTTGGAGCTCACCATAAAGCAGCTGCTTCGGCATTCGCTTGTCATTCATCCTTACGAGATGCTCTCTCCAGCGCTGCTGATGTTTCAAAATCAAGGACTCGACACTATCACAGCCACTTCTGTCCAGAACCTCGACGTCACTGACAAACATTTGCCAAGTTATGCCGAGGATACGACGTAAGCAGTACTGGTGGAACCTCTCAAGTCGCTTCATCTGTCTACGGTAGACCACCCACGTCTCACAAGCATAAAGAAGTGCTGCGAGCACACACGCATGATACACTTTGAGCTTTGTCTTTACCGAAATTCCGTGTTGAGACCAGAGACGCTTGTTCAGTTTTCCAAAAGCATCACTGGCTTTCTGTATCCTGTTTGATATTTCCCCATCAAGATCGCAGGACATACTCAGAGCGCTTCCAAGATATACAAAACTGCCAACGACCCTTAGCCGTTCACCATAAACCAAGATGTTGGGCTCACAACATGGCTTCCCAGGGGCTGGTTGGTACATGGCCACTGTCTTTTTCAGGCTTATGGTAAGTCCCAATGCAGTACACACATTAGAAAATGCATCCATGAGATGCTGCATATCAATCTCAGTGTGCGCTACCAGGTCAGTCATCTGCATAAAGCAAATCCCTGATTAGTGACAAGTGAACCTTTGACTTAGCATTGAACCTCTTGATATTAAACAGCTTTCCAGTTGATCGATAGCGAACATATATACCATGATTGCAGTTCCTGAAGGCCTGTTCGAAGACAATGGAGAAGTACAAAGCAAAGAGCGTTGGAGCTGGAATGTCACCCTGTTTGACTCCATTCTCGACCGTCACCGGCTCAGAGAGCTTTCCACCAACATTTACCCATGCCTTCATGTCATCATGGAACAAACGCAAAATGGGAACGAACTTCTCAGAGCACCCCAGCTTCCTCAAGATATCCCATAAAGGATTTCTGTTGACCGTGTCAAACGCCTTTGGCAGATCAACAAACACCTGGTAGAGATCCACATTCTGCTCAACACACTTTTCCTGCAGTTGTCTGGCTGTAAAGATCATGTCTACAGTGCCACGCCCAGTCCGAAAGCCCGATTGCGACTCTGGTAGAGCTTCATCAGCAATGTGGAGCAATAAACGGTCCAACAGAATTCTACAGAGAACTTTGCCGACAACAGACAACAGTGATATTCCACGATAGTTTCCACAGTCATCCCTGTCTCCCTTTCCCTTGTACAAAACAACCATCACAGCATCCTTCCAGTCATCGGGAATATGATTGTTGTTCCAGGCATTCAGAACCAAAGAATGAAGTCGGTGCAAGAGATTCTCTCCACCGTGCTTCAAGATCTCAGCAGACAGCTCATCCAATCCAGGCGACTTCCCACCATTGAGTTTCCAGACAGCACTTTTAACCTCCTCGATCGTTGGAGGCTCAGCAAGGATTTCCTTTACTGACTTATCAGGTATGGACCTGATAAACTCTTCGTCAACCTCTGAATCCCTATTGAGAAGCTTGTCAAAGTGTTCCTGCCATCTCAACAGGATATCATTGGGATCTCTAAGGAGCTGATTGCCATCCTTTGTCCTAAGAGGCGCAACTGGTGATATAGGTGGTCCATACACTTCACGAAGAAGATTATACATTGCCTTAACGTCCTTCACATCCGACGCAAGTTGTATTTCATCGGCTTTGTCATTCCACCACTTATTCTTCATTTCACACAATTTTCGTTTCACATCAGTTTTTACGAGCTTCAGCTTATCAGCGATTGCCTTCTGCCGATCGGTGCTTAAATCACTACCAAGCAATGCGGAGTGGAGCATATGTTTCTCCTCCAAAAGCTTGTCTATAAGCTTGTCATTTTGGTCAAACCAATCCTGATGCTTCTTATCTGTGAATCCAACATCAGCACATGCCCCATAAACTGCCTCCTTAAAGGAAGTCCAGTCGTTTCCGCACTCTAACGCATCCTCTTTTTAACCAGATTTTCTCTGACTTCAGGATCCTTCAGACGGGCAACGTTCAGCCATTTCGGAAGTGATACCCCTCACCGTTTCTCCCTTTTACGGACTACACATCTTGGTCTTGCTCTCACCAGATGATGGTCGGTCCAAGACTCTGCCCCAGGCATCACACGAACACTGCACAGATCCTGTACATCCCGCCGCCTCACAAGGACACAATCAATCAGGTGCCACTGTTTTGATCCAGGATGCATCCATGTTGTCTTGTATTTGTCCTTCTGTTGGAACATAGTGCTGCCAATGAACAAGTCCAGCTCAGTGCACATTTGCACTGTCTGACCCCATGCTTGACCAGAGCTCTCCAAGTCTCACAATCATGGCCCACGCGAGTATTAAAATCTCCAAGAATGAAAATTATGTCTGCTGCAGGCACTTTCCAAACAAGAGACCTTAATTCGTCATAAAAAGCCTGCTTTGCTTCATCAATGCATTCCATAGTTGGTGCATAAGCACCAATCACGGTTGCATATCTTCCACCCTCTAGAGGAACTCTCACAGTGATCAGTCTGTCACTAACACCTGTCGGCAGCTCCTGAAGATGGTCTGTTATAACTGTTTTTATGGCAAAAGCGACACCAGCTTCCCTCCTCCCCTCCTTCCTTCCCCTCCAGAAAAACTTATATCCACCGGATTTCTCTGTGAAATGGCCCTCACCATGAAATCGAGTTTCCGAGAGGATCACAACATCCATATCATAACGCCTGAGCTCCTTGGCAACCAATGCCGATCTTCTTTCAGGTCGCTGTACATTTGTTTCAACATCAAGCAAAGTACGCACATTCCAGCACCCAAAATTGAGTGGTTTGCACACAGTAGACCGATGACGACCGGGCCCAGACTGCGACGCCCTGGGACACATCCCGGGCCAGATCCTTTCACATGATGCTGATCCAGAGCCCTTATTGCCATTTACTTCAATTGTGTTAGGTACCTTCATTGTAATGTAGTTTGCCTTTTTAGGCTACGGCCAGCCAGAGTTCCACATCAAGATGACAAGTGCAGAGAGATCTCCAGATATAAAGCAATGCCTGTGCCGTGAAGCTTTTATAGTGAGCAAAGGCACTGCACAAAGCCAGTCCCACTCTCTTAACCAAGATGATATTTACCAAAAAGAAGAACAAGTCAACATCATTGGATACCATCAGGGTTGCAGGTGTTATATCAGAGTTTTCCTTCTCCTAGAATTCTGCCTTGACAAAGGCTAAGGGGTCATCTCTCCCGGTGATTTTGGATGGCCATCGACTCTTAAGAGCTCCTTTGCCCTTTGACAGGTTTTGTTTTTAGTCCTGCAGGATGTCCAAAGTCACCCTCCTCACCAAGAAACCTTGGTGGGGTTGCCAGTTTAGTCGCCAACGACCCGACCATGGGACAGGTTGTACTGGGATACATGTTACCAGTAGCACCAACTGGTGACCTGACATACATACATACATAGACACATACATAAAAACATACATACACACATAGACACTTACATACATACATACATACGCACATACATACATACATAGACACATACATACAGACATTACATACATAAACACACACATACACACATAGACACATACAAACATACATGCACACATACATACATACATATATGCATACACACACACATACATACATACATATATACACACATATAAACGAGGTATAAAGTTGATGGACACATATAAAAGAGGTATAAAGTTGATGGACCAGGTCATGAAAGTAACAGAAAGAGTTATAGCACAGCTGATTAGGGACCGGGTGAATATAGACGAGATGCAATTTGGGTTTGTTCCAGGGAAAGGCACCACTGATGCGCTCTTCCTTGTGAGGCAATTACAGGAAAAGTACCTAGCTAAAAGTAAGCCACTCTACTTGGCATTTGTCGACCTTGAGAAAGCCTTTGACAGAGTTCCACATGCAGTAATCTGGTGGGCTCTTAGAAAACTAGGAGTAGATGAATGGCTTGTGAAAGCGGTACAAGCCATGTATAGGGGAGCAGTCAGCAAAGTTAGGATTGGCAATGAGTATAGCGAGGAATTTAGCGTACAGGTTGGGGTCCACCAGGGCTCTGTTCTTAGCCCTCTCCTGTTCATCATAGTCCTGCAGGCAATAACGGAGGAGTTTAAGACCGGATGCCCATGGGAACTCCTGTATGCTGATGACCTCGCACTCATAGCTGAATCTATGGTAGAACTAGAGAATAAATTCCAAACCTGGAAGCAGGGACTAGAGAGAAAGGGCCTCAAAGTCAACATGACAAAGACTAAGGTCCTTATAAGTAGACGAGAAAACAGAACCCAGATCCCCTCAGGGAAATGGCCTTGCTCAGTATGTAGGAAAGGTGTAGGTAGGAACTCCATTCTTTGCCCCAAATGCAAACAATGGGTACACAAGAGATGTAGCGGGATCTCAGGAAGCTTAATTAAGAATGTAGGATTCACATGCAGCAGCTGTGCTGAAACAGCAAGCAAACAGCCACAGGAAACAAGTACCACCAATCTCTGGGCGGGCCCTGTAGAAACAGTAGACAGCTTCTGCTACCTAGGTGACCGAATTAGCAACGGAGGTGGGTGCTCAGAAAGTACAATAACTAGGGTAAGAACGGGATGGAAGAAGTTTAGGGAACTACTACCACTGCTAGCTGCAAAAGGCTTCTCCCTCAGAATGAAAGGCAGACTGTATGATGCGTGTATCCGAACAGCGATGTTGCATGGTAGTGAGACCTGGGCGCTGAAGGTGGAAGACTTACGTAGATTAGAGAGAAACGAAGCCTGCATGCTCCGATGGATGTGTAACAGTAATATACGTGAACGACAAAGCATAAATGAATTGAGAGAGAGACTGAGCATAAGAGGAATCAAATGCTGCGTGCAGGAGAGGCGGTTACGCTGGTATGGACATGTGATGCGTATGAAGGATGACAGCTGCATAAAAAGGTGCAGAGCACTAGAAGTTGATGGAAACCGCGGAGTGGGGAGACCCAAGATGACTTGGGATGAGGTGATAAAAGCCGACCTTACCCAACTACACCTCTCAAAGTCAAT
>OZ024741.1:219190657-219193157 GCA_964016885.1 Eledone cirrhosa | reverse complement strand
ACTACCACTACCACTACCACCACTATCACCACCACCACCACCCCTACAACAATTACTAATTTCTATTTATTGTCTAACAAGAAACATCTACTTGACATTTTTAACATTTTTATGAGATCTACTTCGCCGCCTCCTCCCCCTCCCCCTTTTTCTTTATCATCATCATCATCATCACCATAGACAAATCTGAATGATCAGAAGTGTAATAATTGTTTCTACTTTAGGCACAAGGCCAGCAATTACTCAGTGCATTACTGGTACTTTATTTTATCAACCCCGGAAGGATGAAAGGCAAAGTCAACCTCGACGGGATTTGAACTCAGATCGTAAAGGGACGTAACTATATAATGTTTTCTGATTTAGGCTGAGGCCAAGAAATTTTGGGTGAAAGAGAAAGTCGAAATCGACCCCAGTGCATTACTGGTACTTTATTTTATTGGCCCCTGTAAGGATGAAAAGCAAAACCTCGGCAATGATTTAAACTCAGAACGTAAAGGGACATAATTCTATGTCACAAAGTATGTTGCCCGACGCTCTACTGATTCTGCCCATCCACTGCCCTCCAACAGGGTAATAATTGTTTCTACTATTGGCACAAGACCAGCAATTATCCCAGTGTATTACTGGTACTTTATTTTATCGACCCCGTAAGGATGAAGGGCAAAGTTAACCTCGGCAGGATTTGAACTCAGATCATAAAGTGCCGTAACTCTATGCTGGAAAGCATGGCGTCCAACCCTCTACCAATACTGCCAATCCACCGCCCTAAATAATAGTTTCTAATTAAGGTACAAGGCCAACAGTTTGTGGGGAGGGTGAGGAAAGTGGATTATATGGACCCAAGTATATGACTGGTACTTTAGTTTACTGACCTTGAGAGGATTAAAGGCAATGTTGTTCCTGGCAGAAGAGGAGGCACTAAGACAACAGAGGGGGTGGCGGGAGGTTCCACATGGTTGATTAAAACCTTTGATACCAAACTATCTGAAACCTTTACTGGTTCTACTGTTTATTTTAAAGTCGTCATCATCATCATCATCTTCATCATCATCATCATTTTATATCCACTGTTCCACACTAGCATGGGTTGGATGCATCCTTGTCAGTTTCAGCATCTCTCCCCTTGTCACATTCCTTTGTCATCTCCTCTGTGAGCTTTAGCAATTTGAGATCAACTCTCACCACTTCCATCCAGCTCTTCCTTGGCCTTCCTCTACCACAGCCTCTTCCAAAACTGGTATTACTTGGCACCTCTTCCACTAAACTGTTTATTTTAAAGTCATCATCATCATCATCATCATCATCAGTTTATGTCCATTGTTCCACATTCACATGGATTGGACAGGTCCTTGTCACATTCCTTTGTCATCTCCTCAATGAGCTTTAGTAATTTGAGATCAGCTCTCACCACTTCCATCCAGGTCTTCCATGGTCTTCCTCTACTGCAGCCTCCCCCCAAAACTGGTATTACTTGGCACTTCTTCACCCAGTGATTGTCCTCCATGCACAGCACATGCCCAGATCTACACAGTCTTCTCTCCTACACACAACTTCTGGTTCCTCTTATACCTAGTTTCTCTCTCAGTTCATCCATGCCTTGTTGTTCTTACATATAACATTGCACGTCCATCGAAGCATGTTTGCCTCATTTGTCTCCAGCCTCTGTATATCCTCAATGTTAACTGCCCATGTCTCACTACCATGCAGCATGGCACTTCATATCATACAGCTGACATTTCATTCATATGGAGAAACCTTTTATTTATATTTATTTAAAAACCTTCCATCAGAATTTTATATACTCTCATGTCCTAAATAAAAGTAATAAACTGAGGAGTGGGGGGTTATTTTTTCTAGGGTACCTCTGTTGATTTAAAAAAAAAAAACAGAATTAGTCATTTAGTTTACATATTGAGAGCTCCAACCCATCCTATTTATTTTTTAATGAATTTCGCCAGAGATAGATGGGGTGGAATAAGAATGGGGAGGACAATTATTTGAAATCCAAGAGTAAGAACCTTAATGCTCCAGATGCCAGATACCCCACATCTTGTTCATATGTTCCCATTCCACATGCTTTCTATGGCTGAATGTCCTTCCAAATCCTATATCACCATCATCTCCATCATTGCCCTTTTTTACCACACTTGCATGTGTTAGACAGGTCCTTTCCAACACAGTATCCCTCCACTCATGTGTTAGACAGGTCCTTTCCAACACAGTATCCCTCCACTCATGTGTTAGACAGGTCCTTTCCAACACAGTATCCCTCCACTCATGTGTTAGACAGGTCCTTTCCAACACAGTATCTCTCCACTCATGGGTTAGACAGGTCCTTTCCAACACAACAACCCTCCACTCATGGGTTAGACAGGTCCTTTCCAACACAACAACCCTCCACTCATGGGTTAGACAGGTCCTTCCCAGCACAGCATCTCTCCACTCATCGTGGTCCTTCCCTTTCCAGCACAACATCCCTACACTCATCGTGGTCCTTCCC
>OZ024741.1:219148157-219185657 GCA_964016885.1 Eledone cirrhosa | reverse complement strand
ACCGCCATAATGATGATGTTAATAATGATCATTATGATGGTGATGATGATGATTATTGTGATGATGTTGGTGGTTGTGATCATAATTAGAATGATAATGATGGTGATGATGATGATGATGATGATCTTGATGATGGTGGTGATGATGTTGATGATGGTGGTGATGATGGTGGTGATGATGTTGATGGTGGTGATGATGTTGATGATGTTGATGATGGTGGTGATGATGGTGATGATGATGGTGGTGATGATGTTGATGATGGTGGTGATGATGGTGATGATGGTGATGATGGTGGTGATGATGGTGGTGATGATGGTGGTAATGATGGTGATGATGGTGATGATGGTGGTGATGATGGTGATGATGGTGATGATGGTGGTGATGATGGTGATGGTGGTGATGATGGTGATGATGGTGATGATGGTGGTGATGATGGTGGTGATGGTGATGATGATGGTGGTGATGGTGATGATGGTGGTGATGATGGTGGTGATGATGGTGGTGATGATGTTGATGATGGTGGTGATGATGGTGATGATGTTGATGATGGTGGTGATGATGTTGATGATGGTGGTGATGATGGTGGTGATGGTGGTGATGATGGTGGTGATGATGGTGGTGATGATGGTGGTGATGGTGATGATGGTGGTGATAATGGTGGTAATGATGGTGATGATGGTGGTGATGATGGTGATGATGATGGTGGTGATGGTGGTGATGATGGTGATGATGGTGATGATGATGGTGATGATGATGGTGATGGTGGTGATGATGGTGATGATGATGGTGGTGATGGTGGTGATGATGATGGTGATGGTGGTGATGATGGTGATGATGGTGGTGGTGATGGTGATGGTGGTGGTGATAATGGTGGTGATGATGAGGCAATGCTTTCATATTACTTGACAGCTACTTTGCCCTTTCTATAAAGTCACATAACATCTTAGCATTGTCAAGGACTGTGGTGGTTGTGCTGGTGGTGGTGGCGGTGGTGGTGGTGGTCGTGATGGTGGTGGTGGTGGTGGTGGTGCTGGTGGTGCTGGTGGTGGCGGTGGTGGCGGTGGTGGTGGCGGTGGTGGTGGTGGTGGTGGTGGTGGTGCTGGTGCTTCTGGTGGTGGCGGTGGTGGTGGTGGTGGTGGTGGTGGTGCTGGTGCTTGCGGTGGTGGTGGTGGTGGTGGTGGTGCTGGTGGTGCTGGTGGTGGTGCTGGTGCTGGTGCTTGCAGTGGTGGTGGTGGTGATGGTGGTGGTGGTGGTGCTGGTGCTGGTGGTGGCGGTGGTGGCGGTGGTGGCGGTGGTGCTGGTGGTGGCGGTGGTGGTGGTGGTGTTGGTGGTGGTGTTGAGGTGGTGCTGGTGGTGGCGGTGGTGGTGGTGGTGGTGCTGGTGCTGGTGGTGGCGGTGGTGGCGGTGGTGGCGATGGTGGCGGTGGTGGTGGCAGTGGTGCTGGTGGTGGCGGTGGTGGTGGTGGTGTTGGTGGTGGTGTTGAGGTGGTGGCGGTGGTGGCGGTGGTGGTGGCGGTGGTGCTGGTGGTGGCGGCGGTGGTGGTGGTGTTGAGGTGGTGGTGGTGGTGTTGGTGCTGGTGTTGGTGCTGGTGCTGGTGCTGGTGGTGGTGGTGCTGGTGCTGGTGCTGGTGGTGCTGGTGTGAGGGTACTGGTACTGTGATGTGAGAAAGAAGGGACACCAAAGAAAGATACCCCCCCCCCACCACCACCACACTCACCTCCAGTAACTATGCGACACTCAGATTAGTCTAAAGCTACATCAAACCAGAGATTATTTTTGTTATAATTATTGGCAGAATCGGTAGAGCGTCAGATACCATGCTTTGACATATAGAGTTACGGCCCTTGCCATTCTGAGTTTAAATCCCGTCGAGGTTAACTTTGCCTTTCATCCTTACGGGGTCCATAAAATAAAGTACCAGTAATGTACTGGGATAATTTCTGGCCTTGTGCCAAAAGTAGAAACAATTATTGTTGTTATTATTGGCGGTAATCGGTAGAGCATCAGACAGCATGCTTTGCAGCATAGAGTTACGGCCCTTTACATTCTGAGCTCAAATTCCACAGAGGTTAGCCTTGCCTTTCATCTTTACGAGGTCAATAAAATAAAGTACCAGTAATGCAGTGGGGCTTCAATTTAATCAATCCCCCTCCCCCTCAAATTACCTTGTACCTATAGTAGAAATCATTATTATCATTGAGGGATTGGCAGTATCGGTAGAGGGTCGGACGCCATGCTTTGTTGCATAGAGTTACGCCCCTTTACCGTCTGAGTTCAAATCCCACCGAGGTTAACTTTGCCTTTCATCCGTATGGGGTCGATAAAACAAAGTACCAGTAATACACTGGGATAATTGCTGGCCTTGTGTCAAAAGTAGAAACAATTATTATCATTATTAGGGCAGTTGATTGACAGTATCGGTAGAGCATCGGACAACATGCTTTGTGGCATAGAGTTACGCCCCTTTAACATTCTAAGTTCAAATCCCACCAAGTTTTGCTATACTTTTCATCCTTAAGGGTTCGATAAAATAAGGTACCAGTAATACACTGAGGTTAATTCAATCAACTTTCCTCTCCCCCAAAATTGCTGGCCTTATTCCTATATTAGAAATCATCGTTGTTATTACCATAGTTATTAAAATGATATGTTGCTGGAAGTGAGCGGCCCATTAAAGTTAATATAACTAGTGGTTAGGATTCCTGGCTTTCACCTAGGTGGGCCGGGTTCGATTCCTGGCATGGAAACACTGATCATCATCATCATCATCATCGTTTAACGTCCATATTCCACGCTTGCATGGGTTTGGACGGGAGTTTTCCCCCTTGAGGCAAGAGTGGTTGTCTTGCTCGCATAGGACTGTCTGGCGGGTTTTCTACAGCTGGATGCCCTTCCTAACACCAACCACATTTACAGTGTGGGACTGGGAGGTTTATACCGTGTTACCTACACGGCCACATTTTACAGCGTGGACTGTGTTTTTTTGTCGTGACACCTACACGACCTCATTTGTTTCGGCCTGGATGTTGTGGTACCAACATAATTTTACATTGAAGGGGTGGTGTGGATGGGGTGGGGGTAGTGGGACGGGGGTGTATTTTGTTAGACGTGCCTACTGACTGTTCCATCTAACCCATGCTAGCGTGGAAGAACGGACGTAAAACGGTGATGATGATAAATGTTACAATTCAGAGGAATCAATATTCTTTGATCTGTTGTTTCATAAGTCAAATACATCCTTATCAGTGTAATCATCATCATCAACAACAGTTTTTACATTTACTTTCCACACTGGTGTGGGTTAGATGGGTTGTCATAGTCTGGGACCAGACATGTCAGACTGACCTCATTTTGCTCAAACATCCATATTTAGACATGGTTTCTATGGCTAGATGCCCTTCCTAATGTCAAGCACATTACAAAGTCTTCTGGGTGTATTTTATCATGCCACCACACTACCTCTTTACAGTGTTCTGGCAGTTTTATTGGGGTACCAACACTACCACTTTACAGAGTGTACTGGGTGTATTTTTATCATGGCACCAACATTACCACTTGACAGAGTATACTGGGTTTATTTTATCATGGCACCAACACTACCGCTTGACAGAGTGTACTGGGTGTATTGTTTCATGCCACCAACACTACCACTTGACAGAGTATACTGGGTGTATTGTTTCATAACACCAACACTACCACTTGACAGAGTATATTGGGTGTATGTTATCATGGCACCAACACTATCACTTGACAGAGTGTACTGAATGTATTTTATCATGACACCAACACTACCACTTTAAAGAATATACTGGGTGTATTTTATAATGGCACCAACGCTACCACTTTACAGAGTGTACTGGGTGTATTATATCCTGACACCAACACTACCACTTGACAGAGTGTACTGGCTGTATTATATCCTGACACCAACACTACCACTTTACAGAGTATACTGGGTGTATTATATCCTGACACCAGCACTACCACTTTACAGAATGTACTGGGAGCATGATTCATGTTAGATCAGCTAAATTACTGACACATATCACACACAGAGTAAAAGCCAAAGACCCATATATATATATATATCATCATCATCATCATCATTTTACGTCTGCTTTTTCCCTGCTTGCAAGGGTGGGACGGGAACTGATTCTGGCTTGATTTCTACAGCTGGATGCCCTTCCTAACACCAACCTCATTTACAGAGAGTGCTGGGTGCTTTTTTGCCATGGCACCTCCACGACCACTTTGCAGTGGAATGATAGGGACCCCAGTCCTATCATCTCATTTCTACAGCTGAGTAAACTGGAGCAATGTGAAATAAAGTGTCTTGCTCAAGGAAACAACACATCATCCGGTCTAAGGATTTACAGAAACCCAAGAAGCTAGATTTAACACCTTTCTAGTGGGTCCGGGTATGATTTTACATTCATTTAAATTATTGATGTATTGTTTTATTGATATTTTTTATCTGTTTGTCCCGAATCTTCTATTATCGATTTTTTATCGTATGGTTGATTTTAGACTTGTTCTATGTGTGACGGTATTTTAACGATAGTTATAGCTCTGATTCATCTGAATTATTGAGCCTTCATCTGCTCATTTAGAACTTGTTTATCGTGAACTCGTGCGCCGATTTTTCGATACTCGATCTTTCTAATATATATATATATATATATATATATATATATATATATATATATATATATATATATATATATGATTTCAATAATATTAATAAATGGAAAATATCTTTATAAAGCCATATTTATTTTATTATACGTATTTCATGGGTACTAATATTTAAGTATGCTTTCGTCAGATAAAATATAATAAATGGTGTAAAGATAGTGACATATCTTCATGTGAACTTAATGTTATGAGTTCAATGAGGATAGTGAATATAATTTTCAAAACACAGTGGAAATATGCTAATGAGGATAACGTTAAAACTGAAAAGATCCATTAAGTTTAGATACTAGATAGATTTTAAATATTTATATAATTTTTTTTTTTTTATACTCCGTATAAACTCGCTGAGTGCTTCTAATCTGTTGTAAAATTATCTTTGTTGAATAATCAACAAACCGAATAACTCATTGTTTACACACACACACATATATATATATATATGTATATATAAAATGAAGGAAGTGTGGTAAGGAACCAGGTGGACCATAACGCACCAGAGTACTCGATACTTTGCGTAGTAGAGTGGGTAAATGGAAAAGGTTCCAGAACCCGACGGCAGAGCTTAAGTCATTTCGACGGCTATTTCTGGACTCTTTATCTGGATTCGAGTCCAGAAATAGCCATCGAAACAGCTTGAGCTCTATATATATATGTATATATATATATTGTATGTATATAAAGCCTCCCAGTGCTAAGGTGCTTTGCAGCGTAAGCCCCTCCAATATTGTTGTGTAGTTTTTACTACACTGATTTTCTATTGACTCTAAAGATGTTAGAATGATCATGTTTGTAATTTCTTTCTTAGTCTTGTATTGGTGATAAAAACGTATGAACTAATAATAATAATAATACATATGTACAGTATATATACTTAAGCTCCACCCCCTCCATCCTCCAATCCCAAATAGTAATAGGTCTGATATATGTATATATATATATACATATATATATAAATATGACACCCTTAATTTAATTTTGGATATATATATATATATATATCCAAAATTAAATTAAGGGTGTCATGTCCGAAAGACATGCACCATATCCACTGTAGAATATGCTCAAAGATTCCAATTAATAGATCCGAGCATTTTATATCAACTAGAAATTGATTGACATATATATATCTAAAATAAACACATGGAACAATCACAGGGGATAATTTGTAAAGTGTCTAAGCACACACAGCGAGGTAGGTAACCAATTAAAGTTTAACTAGAACTTCAAATATAGATACCTTTTAAAATGATTAATCTTCCTTGTATATATTTCATTACAGAAATATATTTCACCACTAATCCGTAAATCACAGCAGTCAAATCCCGGATTTTCAGCAAGGGAGAAGATTTAACTTTCTGTGTTTACACAGCAAATGCAAATCTGCGAATAACCTGTACCACGTGTTGCATTTTCTTAAAAATATGCACATTGCACCAGCGTCACCCTAGTGGCATGAATAGGATTATCGACAGCTAGAAATACCAGCCGAGTCCTTTAAACTGAGTTAGCTCTACAATTAGGGGGCCGTATATATATCCAAAATTAAATTAAGGGTGTCATGTCCAAGAGACATGCACCATATTCACTGTAGAATATGCTCAAAGATTCCAATGAAAATCCGGGATTTGATTATTGTGATTTACCGATTAATGTTAAAATATATTTCTTTAATGAGATATAAACAAGGAAAATTAATCATTTTAAAAGGTATCTATATTTGAAGTTCTAGTTAAACTTTAATTAGTTACCTACCTAGCTGTGTGTGCTTACACACTTTACAAATTACCCCCTGTGATTGTTTCATATATTTAGTTTAGATATATATATATGTCAATCAATTTCTAGTTGATATATATATATATATATATATACATATATATATATATATATATATATATATGGTTACTAGACACTACGGCTTAATACGGGATGTTTGTTTACAAACACATCATTTCATCATCATCATCATTTCATTTTACGTCCGCTTTTTCCCTGCTTGCAAGGGTGGGACGGGAACTGATTCTGGCTTGATTTCTACAGCTGGATGCCCTTCCTAACACCAACCTCATTTACAGTGGGTGCTGGGTGCTTTTTTGCCGTGGCACCTCCACGACCACTTTGCAGTGGAATGATAGGGACCCCAGTCCTTATCATCTCATTTCTACAGCTGAGTAAACTGGAGCAATGTGAAATAAAGTGTCTTGCTCAAGGAAACAACACATCACCCGGTCTGAGAATTGAACTCACAACCTTTCGATTGCAAGGCCAATGCCTCCATATATAAAACACACCGAGCATTATAATAAATGTTCGGTGAATCCATACGTACATATATATATGTGTGCATGTATGTATATATATATACATACTACTGTACGTCTGTATACATATATGTATGTACGCATACATACTTATACTTAAGTAACAACCGTACTAAGAGTGAGAAAAGAAATTTCATTTTATTTTTTCCGTTTATCGTTTTCGGAGCACCCGGCCGATTAACCCATTCGATATGCAAATTAGGCTGCTCAGCCGTTAATATGCATAAGGAAAGTATATACTTTCAGACGTTCAATCATCTGGCAGGAAGGTATACGTTGCTGATGATAGCTAATAAGCTTGAAACTAGTACAGCGTTCCTTTGTCAGTGTTGAACAAATGAGCAACGATGGTTGCTAGACACTACGGCTTAATACGGGATGTTTGTTTACAAACACACCGAGCATTATAATAAATGTTCGGTGAATCCATACGTATATATATATATATGTGTGCATGTATGTATATATATATATACTACTGTATGTCTGTATACATATATGTATGTACGTATACATACTTATATTTAAGTAACAGCCGTACTAAGAGTGGGAAATGAAATTTCGTTTCATTTTTTCCGTTTATATATACATATATATGTGGAAGGTGAGTAATATTGTAGGACAATAAAACTATGCATACATCAGATAAGTATCACTCAACAGTTGGTAGAACTGGAGTATATATAATAAAGTAGAAATTAAAAGATGGTTAAAAGAGTTCCATATATTTTATGTGCATTTCGAATACAAAATTATCCTGGGACAAAAATTGTGTTCTCATCAGATAAAATAAGATGAGAACACAATTTTTGTCCCAGGATGGGACATGGCTTAGTGGTTAGAGCATTGGCCTTGCAATTGAAAGGTTGTGAGTTCAATTCTCAGACGGGGTGATGTGTTGTTTCCTTGAGCAAGACACTTTATTTCACATTGCTCCAGTTTACTCAGCTGTAGAAATGAGATGATAGGGACTGGGGTCCCTACCATTCCACTGTAAAGTGGACATGTAGGTGCCACGGAAAAAAAAAAGCACCCAGCACTCACTGTAAATGAGGTTGGTGTTAGGAAGGGCATCCAGCTGTAGAAATCAAGCCAGAATCAGTTCCCGTCCCATCCTTGCAAGCAGGGAAAAGTGGACGTAAAATGATGATGATGATGATGATTTTGTATTCGAAATGCGCATAATAAAATATATGGAACTCTTTTAACCATCTTTTAATTTCTTCTTTATATATATATATATATATATATATATATATATATATATATACATATTATATACAAGGCATGGTGAACTAATCACCACACAGGAAACTGAAGGGCAAGCAAGACAAGATAGACTATATACTCTCAATGATAAGACACATCCTGGGCCAAAACTGTCAAGGCTTTCCGTGTGATAGCAATGTGATTCATCACTTTACTTTTAACACACACACACACACATATATATATATATACACATATACTGAGAAAAGATCGCGATGTGTGGAGAGATGCCGTGCTGAGAAGGACCTGTTCAACCCATGCAAGTGTGGAAAAGTGGACATAAAAATGATGATGATGATATATATATATATATATCATCATCATCGTTTAACGGCCATTTTCCATGCTAGCATGGGTTAGACGATACATATATATATATGTATTAACGATACATATATATATATGTATTAACGATACATATATATATATGTAAAGTCTAACCCATGCTAGCATGGAAGAGGGACATTAAACAAAGATGATGATGATGATGATGATATATATATATATATATATATGGTGTTAGGAAGGGCATCCAGCCGTAGAAAACCCGCCAGACAGTCCTATACGAGCAGGACAACCAATCTTGCCTCAAGTGGGAAAACTCCCATCCAAACCCATGCAAGTGTGGAAGATGGACGTTAAACGATGATGATGATGATGATGATGATGATGATATATATTTATATACACACACACACATTGCAAATCAGCCCTCATATATGTCTATGTATTTATATATATGTTTGAATATGTTTGAGTGCTAAAGTTCTTTGTTGGTGGAAATTCCAGTTGTTTCAATTCTACCCGCCAATCTGTACTCTTCCACAATATTGGAGGTAATGTGCTTGCATGAAAGTGAACTGCTAGAACCAGGAAGCTAGCAGAATCGTTAGTCTGTACACCTTAAAGACCAATATGTTGTTGTCTGGCACCCTGCTGATGAGTTGTATTCGGCCTAGATTGCATAACATTTGCCGATATTGCACAATCCTCTGCATGTGTTCTTCTTCATAAAGCACGCAGTACACACTGTAAAGTGGTTGTGTAGGTATCAGGACAAAAAGCACCCAGTCCACACTGTAAAGTGGTTGTGTAGGTATCAGGACAAAAAGCACCCAGTCCACACTGTAAAGTGGTCATGTAGGTGTAGGGACAAAAAGCACCCAGTCCACACTGCAAAGTGGTAATGTAGGTGTCAGGACAAAAAGCACCCAGTATTTATTTGTTTGGATTCTTCCAAACAAATAATCCCTCAGATTAAGCTCTTAATGACTTAAAAATAGATAAACAATCTCTTGTTTATGCCATAATAAAATAGGTAAAACACATCCAGTGCACTGTGTACAGGAGTTGGTGTTAGGAATAGCACCCAGCTGTAGAAAACATACTAAATAAGGGTTGAAAAGACTTTTCAGGTCTTTCAAGAGTACAACAACCTACCTAGTGCTGGTGCCATCATAAAATGCACCTAGTACTCTCTGTAGAGTTATTGGTGATAGGCAGGACATCCAGTCATAGAAAACTTGCCAAAGAAAGGGTTGAGAGAACTCTTCAGTTGTATCAAAGACATGACCACCTCCCTAGTGCTGGTGCCACAATATAATACATTTAGTGCACTCTCTAGAGTGCAGGAACATATGTAAGCAAGATGCGAGCATCTGGTTTGTCTAAGAGATCACTACCTGCAACTAATTACTGACTTGGTCTGCGATAACTTGTCTAACCTTTACCAGCGGGGAAAGCAGACAATAAATGATGATCTTGATAATGATGATGACGATAATGATTATATATATAGGGAAAACAGACAATGAATGATGATGTTGATAATGAGGATGACGATAATGATTATAAATATATACATATATATATATTGAGAGAGAGAGAGATGGAGAGAGAGTGAGATATGGAAATAGAAAGAGAGGGAGAGAGAGAGGAGAAAGTTTTATTGTGAAGAAAGAATTTAGACACTGTCTAGTGATTTTAAAATGATATGAATGGATATTATTACCAAATAAATTACTTTTTGCTTATACATTAACACACAAACGCCTCCCCCTTCACACCTCACACGTACCGACACTTATACGTACCTCCCACTCACACACACTTATACACATGTACACACACGCACATACATACATGCATACATATGCACACACACACACACTCTCTTAACTAACAACAGCAACAACTAAAAACATGATAGAAAAGAGAGATAAATATTTTATGACAGTCTGGTGAAAACTGAGGAACAATAGAGGACAGAAACTAAAGAATGGTTGTCAGTAAATTTAAGACACAAATGTCAAATTCGTTTGAATATAGTTTCAAAATTAACAGAGTTTTTAACACAGCACTAAGTGAAGGTAAGTAGCTTAGTGGTTAGAACATCGGATTGACAATTGTGAGGTCGTGAGTTCGATTCCCAGACCAGGTGATGTGATGTATTCTTGAGCAAAATACTTTATTTCTTGAGCAAGAAGTGAAGGTAAGTAGCTTAGTGGTTAGAACATCGGATTGACAATCGTGAGGTCATGAGTTCGATTCCCAGACCAGGTGATGTGATGTGTTCTTGAGCAAGGTACTTTATTTCTTGAGCAAGAAGTGAAGGTAAGTAGCTTAGTGGTTAGAACATCGGATTAACAATCGTGAGGTCATGAGTTCGATTCCCAGACCAGGTGATGTGATGTGTTCTTGAGCAAGGTATTTTATTTCTTGAGCAAGAAGTGAAGGTAAGCAGCTTAGTGGTTAGAACATCGGATTGACAATTGTGAGGTCGTGAGTTCGATTCCCAGACCAGGTGATGTGATGTGATCTTGAGCAAGGTACTTTATTTCTTGAGCAAGAAGTGAAGGTAAGTAGCTTAGTGGTTAGAACATCAAATTGACAATTGTGAGGTCGTGAGTTCGATTCCCAGACCAGGTGATGTGATGTGATCTTGAGCAAGGTACTTTATTTCTTGAGCAAGAAGTGAAGGTAAGTAGCTTAATGGTTAGAACATCGGATTGACAATCGTGAGGTCGTGAGTTCGATTCCCAGACCAGGTGATGTGATGTGATCTTGAGCAAGGTACTTTATTTCTTGAGCAAGAAGTGAAGGTAAGTAGCTTAATGGTTAGAACATCAAATTGACAATTGTGAGGTCGTGAGACACTTTATTTGACATTGTTCCAGTTCACTCACATGTAGAAATGAGTTGTGACATTACAGGTACCAAGCTCTATCAGCCATTGCCTTTACCTCGGATAACACAGGTGGCTTGGAGAAGGAGACTGCTATATATGGGTGACTGTTGGTCTTGCCCGGAACTGTGCTTTGTAAGGGGAAACTTTCTAGGTGCAAATCCCATGGTTATTTATGACCACAAGGGGTCTTATTATAGTGACATTATATGTCTGTACAGGTACTGGCATGGCTGTGTAGTTAAGGTGGTAGCTTTGCAACCATATGGTTTTGGGTTCAGTGTCACTTTACAACACCTTGTGTTTTTCCATTATAGTCTTTGACTAACCAATGCCTTGTAAGTGAAATTTGGTAGATAGAAATTGCAGAAACCCATCGTATATATGTGTGTGTGCGTGCGTGTGTGTTAGTTAGGTATGTAACTACAATTACAGACAGTGCACCCTTTGAAGCATTCAATACTGTTACGAAGTGTGTCTCGTGATGGTTGTATTCCAGAGAGAGGCGGTTGTAGTGTGCAGAAAATAAATAGATTAAGAAGAATCAAAGTCAGTGTTGCAGAACAGAAAGAGTTATAGCGCAACTAATCAAAGAGCGAATTGATCTAGATGAAATGCAGTTTGGGTTTGTGTCAGGTAAAAGTACCACAGACACTCTTTTCCTTGTACGACAACTACAGGAGAAGTACCTAGCTAAAAGTAAACCCCTATACTTAGCTTTTGTTGACTTGGAGAAAGCCTTAGACAGAGTCCGCCGCTCCATTATCTGGTGGGCTCTTAGAAAACTAGGTGTAGATGAATGGCTTGTGAGAGCTATACAAGCCACGTATAAAGAAACAGTCAGCAATGAATATAGTGAAGAATTTAGCGTAAAAGTTGGTGTTCATCAAGGCCTCTGTCCTTAGCCCCCTCCTATTTATTATTGCCCTTCAGGCTATAACAGAGGAGTTCAAGACTGGCTGCTTATGGGAACTTCTATATGCAGATGATCTAACTTTCATACCTGAATCGATGGCTGAACTAGAGAAGAAATTCCAGACATGGAAGTATGGCCTAGAATCAAAAGGCCTTAAAATTAACTTGTCTAAGACTAAAGTTCTAGTATGTAGAAAGGAAAATAGGGCACAGGTGCCCTCTGGGAAATGGCCATGCTCAGTGTGTAGGAAAGGAGTAGGCAGAAATTCCATTTTATGTCCCAAATGCAAACTATGAGTATATAAAAGATATAGTGGGATCACAGGTCTAAGAACGTAGATTTTACATGTGGCTGATACTCACGTGCAATAAGTAGCAAGTACCCACAGGATACTAGCTCCTTCTATTGCCCAGATGGTTCTATAGAAATAGTGGACACCTTCCGTTACCTGGGTGACAAAATCATCAGTGGTGGAGGGTGCTCTGAAAGCACAATAGCCAGAGTCAGAACGGGATGGAAAAAGTTGAGAAAGCTTATACTACTATTGGCCGCTAAAGGTTTCTCTCTAAAAATGAAAGGCAGATTGTATGATGCCTGCATACGAACAGCTATATAACATGGCAGTGAGACATGGGCATTACGTGCAGAGGATATACGCAGACTGGAGAGAAACGAAGCTTGCATGCTCCATTGGATGTCTAATAGTAATATACACGAACGGCAAAGCATAAATGAACTAAGTGAGAAATTAGGAATAAGAGGGATCAGATGCTGTTTACTCGAGAGAAGACTACATTGGTATGGTCACGTGATGCGCATGAAAGGCGACAGTTGTATAAAAAAGTGCAGGGCAATCAAAATTGATGGAAGTTGCGGAGTAGGTAGACCCAGAAAAACCTGGGACGATTTGATAAATTCCGACCTGACACACTTACACCTCTCTAAGACAATGTCACTGGACCGAGATCTTTGGCGCTACGCAGTAATACAGAAGGCCCGCCTTGCCTATGTACAAAGCAAAACCTACAGTCAGTAGGCACCTCTTAACCAAATATACACCCCCATCCCACTACCCCTACTCCATCCCCCACTCCCACCAACACCACCCTTTCTCTGTAAAGTTATGTTGGTACCACAACACCCAGTCCAAAATAAATGAGGTTGTGTAGGTGTCATGACAAAAGAACACACAGTCCACGCTGTAATGTGGCCGTTTAGGTTACACAGTAAAAACCTCCCAGTCCACACTGTAAACGTGGTTGGTGTTAGGAAGGGTATCCAGCTTTAGAAAAACTGCCAGACAGTCCTAAACGAGCGAGACAACCACTCTTGCCTCAAGTGGGACAATTCCCGTCTAAACCCATGCTAGCGTGGAAGATAGACGGTAAACGATGATGATGATGATGATGATATATATACACATATATATATATATATATACATGCTCAAGGAAACTGGGTGATGTGCTGTTTCCTTGAGCAAGACACTTTATTTCAGATTGCTCCAGTTTACTCAGCTATAGAAATGAGATGATAGGGAGTGGGGTCCCTAACATTCCACTGCAAAGTGGTCGTGTAGGTGCCACAGCAAAAAGCACCCAGCACTCACTGTAAATGAGGTTGGTGTTAGGAAGGGCATCTAGCTGTAGAAATCAAGCCAGCATCAGTTCCCGTCCCACCCTTGCAAGCAGGGAAAAGCAGACGTAAAATGATGATGATGATATATATATTAATATTTAATATAGAAATGGCTTCTACAGGACTAGAACTGTTTCATTCGGAGGAAATCATCAGGAAAGGGCTTTCCTGATGATTTCCTCCAAATGAAACAGAAGCCATTTCTATATTAAATATATACTCTGCTATGTTTTGAGTACCTTACTTACTGTGGTTACCCCCGATTGAACCTGGGATAAACATATACAGAATAAGAAAATACAAAGTAGTTTCAGATGTTAAAGTCCTTTATTAATAAGGGTGTGATACATATTTCAATTACAACATTGACCATGCAATCCCACGTACCCAATGCCATGATCTCACCAGACAGCTTCTTACATAATAAGGTTGCACTCTTGAGGCAATCCAAGTTAAAATGACAAGGGAACAGACAAAGATGTTCTTGTATATACATCCAACCCATGCAAGTATGGAAGAATGAACATAAAAATGATGATGATGAAGATATATATATGTGGGGGTGTATGTGTGCATATGTGAAATGTGTGAATGCATATGTTGTTTCATCAGAGTGTTTGTATACTCTGAGAAAGGGGCTGGTGTTGATGGGGGTATGGGTGGGGAATTTGAGGGTAGTGGGATGGAGGTGCATATTTAATTAAGAAGTGCCTACTGACTGTAGGTTTTGCGTTGTACTTAGGCAAGGCAGGTTTTCTGTATTACTGCATAGCGCCAAAGATCTCGGTCCAGTGACATTGTCTTAGAGAGGTGTAAGTGTGTAAGGTCAGAATTTATCAAATCGTCCCAGGTTTTTCTGTGTCTGCCTACTCCGTAACTTCCATCAATTTTGATTGCCCTGCATTTTTTTATACAACTGTCTCCTTTCATGCGCATCACGTGACCATACCAATGTAGTCTTCTCTCGAGTAAACAGCATCTGATCCCTCTTATACCTAATTTCTCGCTTAGTTCATTTATGCTTTGCTGTTCACGTATATTACTATTAAAACATCCAGCGGAGCATGCATGCTTCGTTCCTCTCCAGTCTGCACAGATCCTCTGCACACAATGCCCATGTCTCACTGCCATGTAACATAGCTGTTCGTATCCAGGCATCATACAGTCTGCCCTTCATTTTTAGAGAGAAACCTTTAGCGGCCAATAGTGGTATAAGCACTCTGAACTTTTTCCATCCCGTTCTGACTCTGGCTACTGTACTTTCTGAGCACCCTCCATCACTGCTGATTTTGTCACCCAGGTAACGGAAGGTGTCCACAATTTCTATAGAGTCATCTGGGCAATAGAAGGAGCTAGTATCCTCTGGGCACTTGCTACTTATTGCACCTGAGCACTGGCCACATATAAAATCTACGTTCTTAGATAGCTTACCTGTGTTCCCACTACATCTTTTATGCACCCATACTCTGCATTTGGGACATAAAATGGAATTTCTGCCTACTCCTTTCCTACACACTGAGCATGGCCATTTCCCAGAGGGGACCGGTGCCCTATTTTCCTTCCTACATACTAGAACTTTAGTCTTAGACAAGTTAACTTTAAGGCCTTTTGATTCTAGGCCATGCTTCCATGTTTGGAATTTCTTCTCTCGTCCAGCCATCGATTCAGCTATGAGCATTAGATCATCTGCATATAGAAGTTCCCATAAGCAGCCAGTCTTGAACTCCTCTGTTATAGCCTGAAAGGCAATAATAAATAGGAGGGGGCTAAGGACAGAGGCCTGATGAACACCAATGTTTACGCTAAATTCTTCACTATATTCATTGTTAATTCTAACCTTGCTGACTGTTTCTTTATACATGGCTTGTACAGCTCTTACAAGCCATTCATCAACCCCTAGTTTTCTAAGGGCCCACCAGATAATGGCACAGGTGACTCTGTCAAATGCTTTCTCCAAGTCAAAATAAGCTAAGTATAGGGGTTTACTTTTAGCTAGATACTTCTCCTGTAGTTGTCATACAAGGAAAAGGATGTCTGTGGTACTTTTACCTGACACAAACCCAAACTGCATTTCATCTAAATCAATTTGCTCTCTGATTAGTTGCGCTATAACTTTTTCTGTGACCTTCATGACCTGGTCAATTAATTTAATGCCTCTATAGTTTCTTCTATCTAGTGCATCTCCTTTACCCTTGTAGCAGTTAATGATGATGCTGCTATGCCAGTCATTTGGTATGACCCCGTTCTGTATGGCTTTGTTTACTATCCGGGTCACCATAGTGTTTCCCACTGTTCCAGATGCATTTCAGCAACTATCTCCGAAGGCCCAGCTGCCTTGCCTGTCTTCATATCTTTGATTGCCTTACTTATTATACTACCTTTAACTTGCACCGCTGGTCCTTCTATTGGATCGATTTGGGGCAGACTATATATATATATATTCCAAGAGATGTCAACATGAATGGACCTGTTATTTTTATCTAAAGACATTTTTTCCAATTCCAAACCACCCGTCCCTTCAATCTATCTTATTTCTCATTCTTTCTTCTGATGAAGGACTAGCGTCCGAAACGTTAAGACCCTCTTCCTGCTATATCAACCGTTAACCTAATATATCCCTTCCATATACAGTACCGATTGTGTTGTTATTTCAGTTTACCTTTTACATATATATATATATATCAACGCATACGTGGACCTCTCAAAATTCGTTGGATTTTCTAATTGGATTTTCACCCCGAAACTGGATACCAACCAGGAGTACACCTGAAATTCCACCAGGAAATCTTTTTGTATCATTGAAATTTTCTTTGCTTCTTATATATATACATATATAAGGAAGAGCAATTAGAGTCGTATAATATAGAGGAACAGTGGGAATTCCTGAGAGCAAACCTGCTGACGGCGGCAGACGAAGTCTGTGGCTGGAGCAGGCCTGTAGGTAGGAGGAGAGTAACATGGTGGTGGAACAGTAAGGTGGAGGAGTCAATTAAGGCCAAAAAGCAGGCTTGGAAAGCATGGCGGGATGGGGGAAGTAGAGAAGACTATCAGGTAGCCAGGAGGGAAGCTAGGAGACAAGTGTACTTCGCAAGAAGGGAAGCAGAGGAAAGAAAGTTCAAGCATGTTCTACAACGTGAGGACCAAAAACGTGAGGTGTTCAGGATTGCCAGGCAATGTGTCAAGGAAAACCGTGATATTGTCGGGGAGAAGTGTGTGCTTAACGATGATGGCATACTTGCCATCACCGACGCTGATAAGAAGGTAGCTTGGAAGTGTCACTACGAAAGGCTTCTAAATGAGGAGAACAAATGGGAGAAAGACAGTCTCCCCCACATCGACCCAATAGAGGGACCAGCAGTGTTAGTCCAGGGTAGTACAATAAGCAAGGCAATCAAAGATATGAAGACGGGTAAGGCGGCTGGTCCTTCGGAAATAGTTGCTGAGATGCTGAAGGCATCTGGTTCGGTGGGACACACCATGGTCACCCGGATAGTTAACCAAGTCGTACAGAATGGGGTTGTTCCGAAGGACTGGCGTAGCAGCATCATCGTTAACTGCTATAAGGGAAAAGGAGATGCCCTAGATAGGAGTAACTATAGAGGCATTAAATTAATCGACCAGGTCATGAAGGTCACGGAAAGAGTAATAGCGCAACTAATCAGAGAGAGAATTGATCTAGATGAAATGCAGTTCGGATTTGTGTCAGGCAAAAGTACCACAGACGCTCTTTTCATTGTACGACAACTACAGGAGAAGTACCTAGCTAAAAGTAAACCCCTATACTTAGCTTTCTTCGACTTGGAGAAAGCCTTCGACAGAGTCGCCCGTTCCATTATCTGGTGGTCTCTTAGAAAACTAGGTGTTGACGAATGGCTTGTGAGAGCTATACAAGCCATGTATAAAGAAACAGTCAGTAAGGTTAGAATTAACAACGAATATAGTGAAGAGTTTAGCGTAAAAGTTGGTGTCCATCAGGGCTCTGTTCTTAGCCCCCTACTATTTATTATTGCCCTTCAGGCTATAACAGAGGAGTTCAAGACCGGCTGCCCATGGGAACTCCTATACGCAGATGATCTAACGCTCATAGCTGAATCAATGACCGAACTAGAGAAGAAATTCCAAACATGGAAGCACGGCCTAGAATCAAAAGGCCTTAAAATTAACCTGGCTAAGACAAAAGTTCTAGTTTGTAGGAAAGAAAATATGGCGGCAGTCCCATCTGGGAAATGGCCATGCTCAGTGTGTAGGAAAGGCGTAGGTAGAAACTCCATTTTATGTCCCAAATGCAAAGTATGGGTGCATAAAAGATGTAGTGGGATCACAGGTAAGCTAACTAAGAACATAGATTTTACATGTGGCCGGTGCTCTGGTGCAATAAGTAGCAGCAAGTGCCCACAAAATACTAGCTCCTTCAACTGCGCAGAGGGTTCTATAGAAATAGTGGACAGCTTCCGTTACCTGGGTGACAAAATCAGCAGTGGGGGAGGGTGCTCTGAAAGTACAGTAGCTAGAGTCAGAACTGGATGGAAAAAGTTCAGAGAGCTTATACCACTATTAGCCGCTAGAGGGTTCTCCCTAAAAATGAAAGGCAGGTTATACGATGCCTGCATACGAACAGCAATGCTGCATGGCAGTGAGACCTGGGCATTGTGTGCAGAGGATATACGCAGACTAGAGAGGAACGAAGCTTGCATGCTCCGCTGGATGTGCAATAGTAATATACGTGAACGGCAAAGCATAAACGAACTAAGGAAAAAATTAGAAATAAGAGGGATCAGATGTTGTTTACTCGAGAGAAGGCTACGTTGGTACGGTCACGTGATGCGCATGAAAGACGACAGCTGTATAACAAAGTGCAGGGCAATAAAGATAGACGGTAGCCACGGAGTAGGCAGACCCAGAAAAACATGGGACGAGCTGATAAATTCCGACCTCACACGCTTACACCTCTCCAAGACAATGTCACTGGACCGAGACCTTTGGCGGTACTCAGTAATAGAGAAGACCCGCCTTACCTAAATACAAAGTAAAAACCTACTACAGTCAGTAGGCATCTCTATCAAAACACCCCCCGTCCCACCACCTCCACCCCATCCACACCGCCCCTTTCAATGTACAGTTATGTTGGTCCCACAACATCCAGGCCGAAACAAATGAGATCGTGTAGGTGTCACGACAAAAAAACACACAGTCCACGCTGTAAATGTGGCCGTGTAGGCAACACGGTAAAAACCTCCCAGCCCCACACTGTAAATGTGGTTGGTGTTAGGAAGGGCATCCAACTGTAGAAAACCCGCCAGACAGTCCTATGCGAGCAAGACAACCACTCTTGCCTCAAGTGGGAAAACCCCCGTCCAAACCCATGCAAGCGTGGAACACGGACGCTAAACCTGATGATGATGATGATGATATATATGTGTGTGTGTGTGTGTTTATATGTAATGGAAAAAAACACAACAGATGATAAAGTACAATAAAGATATATATTAGCTTCATTCTCAATATAATAGTCTTGATATAATAATTGTAAGGTTTCAGACGTTAATACTTCATCAGAAAATAAAATGAGATATTAAAGAAGAAAGAAGAAAATTGAGGAGAGTGAGGAAGGAGAGAAATGTAAAAGATTTCTTTGAGAAAAGTCAGATCTGTTCAGTTCGCCATCTCTCTCTCTCTCTCTCTCTCTCTCTCGCTCCGTCTCTCTCTCTCGCTCCGTCTCTCTCTCTCTCCCCTCTCTCTCTCTCTCTCTCTCTCTCTCTCTCTCTCTCTCTCTCCCTCTCTCTCTATATATATATATATAAATATATATATATATATATATATATATATATATATATATAAATATATATATATATATATATATATATATATCATCATCATCATCATCATCATTTTACGTCCGCTTTTCCCTGCTTGCAAGGGTGGGGCGGGTCTTATTCAGCACAGCATCTCTCCACTCGTCACGGTCCTTCGTCATCTCCACCGTGAGCTTCAATGATCTGAGGTCTGTTCTCACCACCTCCGCCCATATTTTTCGTGGTCTACCTCTACCACGTCTTCCTTCAACTGGCATTTCCTGGCACTTCTTCACCCATCGGTCATCCTCCATGCGCATCACATGTCCATACCACCTCAGTCTCCTCTCCCGTACACTACATTCTATCCCTCTCAGACACAGTTTCTCTCTCAACACATTTATGCTGGGTCGTTCACGCACATTTACACTGTACATCCAACGGAGCATGCTTGCCTCATTTCTCTCCAGCCGTCGCATATCCTCTGCAGTTGCTGCCCATGTCTCACTACCATTCAGCATCGCGCTCCTCACACAGGCATCATACAACCGGCCTTTCGTACGCAGGGAGAAACCCTTCTTCGTCAACAGAGGAAGCAGCTCCCTAAACTTCTTCCAACCCGTCCTTATTCTAGCTACTATGGCCTCGGAACACCCTTCTCCCATGCTAATCTGATCTCATAGGTACCGGAAGCTATCCACCACTTCTATAGCGCCCTCCTGCATTTGAAAAATGTGTCTATCAATGCGACTTCTACTGTCTAATTTCCCTGTACATCTACTGCATACATATTTCTCCCTACCTGTTAGTTTGCCTGCTATCCCGCTACATCTCTTGTGTACCCAGGACCTACATTGTGTGCATTTTATATATATATATATATGTGTGTATGTATGTATATATATATACTATATATATATTAATGAAAAAGAACAAAGGAACTATTATGACATTATAACAAGTTTATTGCCAACAGCCGTTTCGTCCGACCATATGGTGGGACTTTTCAAGGCATATAACATGTGATTGCAAGTTCATTATTTACATCAACGTTTCACTCAAGATTAGCAGTTTGAAATTGTGGTATACATCAGCAGCTCCGCTTGTATATTTGGGGTTTATATTCTAAGGGGGCTCTTTTATATTAGTTGTCGGAGTTGTAAAAGGGATGGGTTATGGGGAGTTAAGAGAATTTGAAAAGGGCCTAGGAGTCAGGGATTGAAGGTTAAAAATTAAATAATTTATAATTTACGCATTAAAAGTAAAAGACTTGGGATCTCGTAGAAGCACTTTAAAAAATCCCTCAATAAGTGCATAAAGCTTATAAGCCCCAATAAACCTAATAAACCTGAAGAGATTAAAAGACTAAAAAAATAAAAAAATAAAAAAATAAAAATATAAAGTTTCCTAAAAAATTCCTTCGAGAGAAAAAAAATTTTTTCAAAAGAAAAAAATTTTCTTCCCCAGAGATCACGTTAAAAAACCCTTTTCCGAAAATTTACGAAGTTTTGATAATTCCTACTAAGTTGAAAGAAACTAATCAATTAAAGGTTAATTCAAAAAGCCTTCAAAAAATCCCTCAGAAAAGGCCCCTTTAATATTTTTAATAAGAACCTCTCCCGAGAGACCCTTCGAAGAATTAAAATTTTAGAGAGCCTTTAAGTATATATATAAACGAATTGAGGAAAATTATAAATTAAAAGTTAAAAATTACGGGATTTGGGATATCCGGGGAATTTTCAAAGGGCTGCTTCAACAGATACAACTTAGGTATAATAGATAAAATAATTTAAGTAATTTAAGTAATTTAATTAGGGAGCAATTCAAAGAGCTTATCAAGTTGGGCAAGATTAAAGAAAATGATAAGTAAGAAAATACATAAGCAAAAAGACAATAATTATAAAATGTATTTTTAAGAAGGTATAAGGTAGCTTCAGTAATCTAATAATGTACTATCAAAAAATTATTATAAAATTCTTAATACAGGATTAACAAAGACATAATAATATATTTCTGCCTAATTAACAAATAATCAATAAACAATTAACAGTCAAGCAAAATTAGCTCAGGGATATCCCTTGCTCGGATACTTTACACACATACAGCAACACATAGGATTAACAAAGACATAATGGTATATTCTTGCCTAATTAACAAACAATCAAGAAACAATTGATAGTCAAGAAAATGTACTCAGGGATATCCCACGCACTGATACTTTACACACATACAGCAAGATGAACAATACAGGTGACCTTGTGGGTGCGATATCCATTGTGCGTATGTAGTCATCTGCATAGCTCCAGGCACAGTTGGTCTTGTTTAAAAGTTCAGAGTTCACAAATCAACTGGGATTCACTATCAGCTGTGTGGACTCTCTGGGAAATGTACCTGTGGATCAAATAGCTAGTGGTTGCTGGGTGTGGTCCGTTCGATCTTTTAGTTTCGGGGGTTGCACGCGTTTGCGATAGATCAGCCTGTCGGTTCTAAATCCAAGGTCTCGCTGCATAGGATGTATTGGTTTACATGCTATATTGGTAAAAAAACCAGTGTGGATTTGACTGGGGTAGTATATTGCGTCTCTCGCTAATATCACCTCCTCTCACGAACTCCAAGCACACATGCGACTGGTCAAATGCGAAGGGCTGTCCCTTCTTTGTTTGTTGTAGGGGTCGGTTCCAGCTTACATGGTGGTCGTGTTATCCATATTCCGTCAGCCATGCATATTCAAGACAGATCAGGGTATATATTTGCGGGTATGGTCCGGCGTCTACGCTATCCAAAGGGTCTCTCTAGTGGTATTTTCAAGTTCGCGTGTCATCTCCCGGTTAAGACTGCGCATGCTTCGGTGAATCTCATGCATGGAATCTTGGGGTATCATATTACACGGGGTGACTAGCAGAAAATATATACTCCATGCTATCGCGCACGCGCTGGCCTGTGGCTACGACCGTCTCCAGTCTCGGGTAGTAGCAGACAGCAGGTAGACTAGCTAGACACACCCCTGCTCAGGGCGCACAACACTTAACTTATCGAGTGGTCAGACATCAAGGGAGTTAACTCTCCAAGCCCATTAAGTCAACCGTGGTAATATACAAAAAAATCACTATTAATAAAGAACTAACTCAAAAAGAACCACTAATAATAAAGAACTAACTCAAAAAGAACCACTAATAATAAAGAACTAACTCAAAAGAAGTGAATGGGGGAGAATGGGGAGGGGCATCTATTTGGGCGGAGGTTTATTAGGGGAGTGGGGGGTTGATTGGTTATAGGCAGGGAGCGGCCGCCATATTGGGTGTTCTGTTACTGTTTCCTTGGGCAAGTTCCCGAATTTGTTGACATACATCTCCGACGGCACCTCCCCTAATTAGTCAACGTGGGTCCAGGCACTCACAATGTCCCACACCGCAGGCATCAGCTGCCCCCAGGGTGCCCAGCAACAATGCTGCCACGAATCCCAAGTTGGCAAGTGGGACACAAGGTCGACTGTTCCTCACCAGGGTCCCCATCGGCAATCGGGGAGCCGAGGCATCAATGCGGCCGGGGTTACTCAAGAGCACCCTATTCGCCAGCGGGGCAGCCATGTGCGGGACAGGGTGGGGTCAGGGCTATGTGTCTGGTCTGAAGAAATAGAAAGAGCTAAGTATAGTATGGGGGCAGGACGAGAAGATTTCTGACCTCCTGTTGAGCAAGTTGAGTCCTGAGAATACTATGGCATGAGATTCAGTTAGGCACAGGATACAAAACCTGCTCAACGAGCTATATGGAGGAGCTTTAGTAAGGCACCTCCAGCTTAGTGTGTAGGGGGTTTTTGTTTGTTTTAAGTTATGTATGTGCCCCGCTAACGACATGGTATTTTTAAGCTTCTCATATCAGAAGCTATGCTGGTGGGCGTTGAATCTCGTCTTGAACTGGTTAGCGGTCGACCCCACATACGCCTTAGTATACGTGTCTGTGGTTACGTTACAGGCATATACTACGTTCCTAATAAGGCAGTGTCCAGCTAGTGGGCATTTGTCCTTCCGTCTGCAATTACACTTTCTAATAGGGTCATGCTCCTCAATCAGGGGTGCATGTCCCTCCAAGCGGCCGCGGGGCTGCCTAGTGGGACCGGTTCTATTGCCTGTTATCCCCCTGGGTCTTTCACTCAGTGGGTTGGTCCCGTGTTGTCGTGCGTACTGGCATGGTTCACTATTTCGGATGGCCTTAAGTCCCTCTTTAATCTTACTCTTATTGGTCTTAGCTAGGTGCGAGGCCAGATTAGGGGTTGTTGAGTACGATAGTTTGATAGTATTCTTATTGATGACACTACCGTACCTACCTGGGGGGAAGTTCCTATCTATTAAAGAGAAAAAAGATTTGGGATGGTCTGTAGTAATATTAGAGTTGAAGGGCGGGTTAAAGAAGGTACTATCACATCTTCTATTCCTTACACTGTGTTTCTTATCCTCTATGCTGCTTACCCTCCCTTCATCTATATTGTTACGGGTTCTACCAGGTGTGGTTGCTGGGCTCCCAGTGGTATGTGTGTTGGTCTCGAATCTCCTAGGCCTCTGGCCCCCGTTTTCACTGTTGGACTTGCTTGGGGCGGCGTAGCGCTTTCTAGGCACGTGGGCCCTATCCGTGTCTGCATTGCGAGTGTTGTTGTTCTTAGCTAAATTCCTAATGTCCCTATTTGTCTTTCTAGCTCTCCCTCCATCTCCCATGGACATATTATATGTGATTACAGTGCTGGGTTGGGGTGGTGGGGTGGTGCCGCCTGTCTCAACATAATGGAGTTTATCTTTGTGCCCTGACCCAGCTAACGCCTTATTGTAATACTCCGTGTTCGCCTCAAATGCGGCCACGCTGCTAGATAGTCCGCTAATCCTACTAGATATTCCCTTAACTATTGCTTTGAGGACTGAGCCTGGGTGGTTGGAGTTGGCATTGACGTATGTCAGCCTCTCGTTAGGTTTATGGTACGGTGTATATTCTAACTTATCTAGGTCTAGTGTGGCATCTAGAAAGTTGACTACCTTACTATTTCTATCCATAGTTATTGATAGGTTAAAGTTCTTGAAGAATTTATATAGGTCCTTTCTAGTTCTTTCTAGGTTGTGTCGTTTAAACTCCACAGTAAGCAATGCGTTGTCACGGTATAGCCCACCTCTGAGGTGTGGGAACTGCTCGTTGAGCTCCTTGAGCAAGTACAATCCGACGAGGTCTGTCACCTGTGCTGAGTCACTAGACCCCATAGTGATGTCGAAGTTATTACGAGTGTTCTTGCGCGTCCACAATTCATCCTCAAATGTGATAATTGTTTTATGAGCGGCAAGGACTATGTCAATCTGGGATCTAGTGAGTCCGCCTGTCCGCATTGCCATCATGAGCGCCTTATTCAGTAGTATGGGGGATATAGACGTATAGTAGGAGTCTATATCAAACTGGATGAAGCATAGTGATTTGTGGTTGCTAATGCTTAAGAACCACTTTATCACTTCTGCAGTGTTTCCCCATAGGTCCAGGCTAATCCTGTCCTTAACTTTCGGTATGACTTCATCTAGTATTTTTTTATTTATAATCCCTATGTCAGATTTAGAGGGGCTAATGAGCCTGACAGAGGGGCTACTTGCAAAGTCCTCCTTATGATCTTTCAATGTGAACCTTGGTTGTCGAGGGGTGTAAGGTTGTGTGCATTTCTCTAATCCTAGCTTCGTTACTATCACATTAGCCTCCCTGTTAATCTCATTTAGGTTGGCTACAGTGGTTTTTTTATAGTTTTTATGTAGCTCATTGTATATGAATCCGCGGTATTCCTCATAACTCAGGTTGTACGTATTCTTAGTCTTGTCCGAGGGTACGAGTATACAATTTCTGTCCTTAAAAGATTTAACTAGTGATTCTAACTTAGCTTGGAAGCCGCTACGCTTACCGTTTTTCCTTTTATACCTAATAGACCGGACGAGAGACAATAGGTCACTCTCAAATTTATCGAGTAGAGCGTTATGGGCGGGCTCCTAAATGTCCTAAATCCATACTTATTATTCGATGGACTCTCTAGTGGGGCGGTACGGTGCCTATCGAAGTGGAATGTGCGCCATCTTATTCTCCTTACAAACGAATTAACGCTGACTATAAGCTGCCCTTGGTGGTATGGGTATATTCTTAAGTGATAACGGAATATGGTCCTTTGTCAGCATACTGTCGGTGTATTGAAAAGCCACCCCAGGGCGGTGTGTTTTTCAGTAAAGGTTAAGCTCTACCGGAGGGAGATAAATAAGCAAGATGTATGGTAGGTCGTATGTGAATCACGATGATCACGCCTGACCTACCAAATATGCGACAGTAGCTAGTTAAGCTCTATGCGTACAAGCAGAGCAGAAATATTAATGAAAAAGAACAAAGGAACTATTATGACATTATAATAAGTTTATTGCCGACAGCCGTTTCGTCCGACCCCATGGTGGGACTTTTCCAGGCATATAACAGGTGATTGCAAGTTCATTATTTACATCAACGTTTCACTCAAGATTAGCAGTTTGAAATTGTAGTATACATCAGCAGCTCCGCTTGTATATTTGGGGTTTATATTCTAAGGGGGCTCATTTATATTAGTTGTCGGAGTTGTAAAATAGATGGGTTATGGGGAGTTAAGAGAATTTGAAAAGGGCCTAGGAGTCAGGGATTGAAGGTTAAAAATTAGATAATTTATAATTTACGCATTAAAAGTAAAAGACTTGGGATCTCGTAGAAGCACTTTAAAAAATCCCTCAATAAGTGCATAAAGCTTATAAGCCCCAATAAACCTAATAAACCAGAAGAGATTAAGAGACTAAATAAATAAAAAAATAAAAAAATAAAAAAATAAAAAAATAAAAATATAAAGTTTCCTAAAAAATTCCTTCGAGAGAAAAAAATTTTTTAATATAACCTCGCCCGAGAGACCCTTCGAAGAATTAAAATTTTAGAGAGCCTTTAAGTATATATATAAACGAATTGAGGAAAATTATAAATTAAAAGTTAAAAATTACGGGATTTGGGATATCCGAGGATTTTTAAAGGGCTGCTTCAACAGATACAACTTAGGTATAATAGATAAAATAATTTAAGTAATTTAAGTAATTTAATTAGGGAGCAATTCAAAGAGCTTATCAAGTTGGGCAAGATTAAAGAAAATGATAAGTAAGAAAATACATAAGCAAAAAGACAATAATTATAAGATGTATTTTTAAGAAGGTATAAGGTAGCTTCAGTAATCTAATAATGTACTATCAAAAAATTATTATAAAATTCTTAATACAGGATTAACAAAGACATAATAATATATTCCTGCCTAATTAACAAATAATCAATAAACAATTAACAGTCAAGCAAAATTAGCTCAGGGATATCCCGCGCTCGGATACTTTACACACATACAGCAACACATAGGATTAACAAAGACATAATGGTATATTCCTGCCTAATTAACAAACAATCAAGAAACAATTAATAGTCAAGAAAATGTACTCAGGGATATCCCACGCACTGATACTTTACACACATACAGCAAGATGAACAATACAGGTGACTTTGTGGGTGCGATATCCATTGTGCGTATGTAGTCATCTGCATAGCTCCAGGCACAGTTGGTCTTGTTTAAAAGTTCAGAGTTCACGAATCAACTGGGATTCACTATCAGCTGTGTGGACTCTCTGGGAAATGTACCTGTGGATCAAATAGCTAGTGGTTGCTGGGTGTGGTCCGTTCGATCTTTTAGTTTCGGGGGTTGCACGCGTTTGCGATAGATCAGCCTGTCGGTTCTAAATCCAAGGTCTCGCTGCATAGGATGTATTGGTTTACATGCTATATTGGTAAAAAAACCAGTGTGGATTTGACTGGGGTAGTATATTGCGTCTCTCGCTAATATCACCTCCTCTCACGAACTCCAAGCACACATGCGACTGGTCAAATGCAAAGGGCTGTCCCTTCTTTGTTTGTTGTAGGGGTCGGTTCCAGCTTACATGGTGGTCGTGTTATCCATATTCCGTCAGCCATGCATATTCAAGACAGATCAGGGTATATATTTGCGGGTATGGTCCGGCGTCTACGCTATCCAAAGGGTCTCTCTTGTGGTATTTTCAAGTTCGCATGTCATCTCCCGGTTAAGACTGCGCATGCTTTGGTGAATCTCATGCATGGAATCTCGGGGTATCATATTACACGGGGTGACTAGCAGGAAATATATATCCCGTGCTATCGCGCATGCGCTGGCCTGTGGCTACGACCGTGTCCAGTCTCAGGTAGTAGCAGACAGCAGGTAGACTAGCTAGACACACCCCTGCTCAGGAGGCACAACCCCTAACTTATCGAGTGGTCAGACATCAAGGGAGTCAACTCTCCAAGCCCATTAAGTCAACCGTGGTAATATACAAAAAAAATCCCTATTAATAAAGAACTAACTCAAAAAGAACCACTAATAATAAAGAAGAACTAACTTAAAAGAAGTGAATGGGGGAGAATGGGGAGGGGCATCTATTTGGGCGGAGGTTTATTAGGCGGGGAGGGGGGGTTGATTGGTTATAGGCAGGGAGCGGCCGCCATATTGGGTGTTCTGTTACTGTTTCCTTGGGCAAGTTCCCGAATTTGTTGACATACATCTCCGACGGCACCTCCCCCAATTAGTCAACGTGGGTCCAGGCACTCACAATGTCCCACACCGCAGGCATCAGCTGCCCCCAGGGTGCCCAGCAACAATGCTGCCACGAATCCCAAGTTGGCAAGTGGGACACAAGGTCGACTGTTCCTCACCAGGGTCCCCATCGGCAATCGGGGAGCCGAGGCATCAATGCGGCCGGGGTTACTCAAGAGCACCCTATTCGCCAGCGGGGCAGCCATGTGCGGGACAGGGTGGGGTCAGGGCTATGTGTCTGGTCTGAAGAAATAGAAAGAGCTAAGTATAGTATGGGGGCAGGACGAGAAGATTTCTGACCTCCTGTTGAGCAAGTTGAGTCCTGAGAATACTATGGCATGAGATTCAGTTAGGCACAGGCTACAAAACCTGCTCAACGAGCTATATGGAGGAGCTTTAGTAAGGCATCTCCAGCTTAGTGTGTAGGGGGTTTTTGTTTGTTTTAAGTTATGTATGTGCCCCGCTAACGACATGGTATTTTTAAGCTTCTCATATCAGAAGCTATGCTGGTGGGCGTTGAATCTCGTCTTGAACTCATTAGCGGTCGACCCCACATACGCCTTAGTATACGTGTCTGTGGTTACGTTACAGGCATATACTACGTTCCTAATAAGGCAGTGTCCAGCTAGTGGGCATTTGTCCTTCCGTCTGCAATTACACTTTCTAATAGGGTCATGCTCCTCAATCAGGGGTGCATGTCCCTCCAAGCGGCCGCGGGGCTGCCTAGTGGGACCGGTTCTATTGCCTGTTATCCCCCTGGGTCTTTCACTCAGTGGGTTGGTCCCGTGTTGTCGTGCGTACTGGCATGGTTCACTATTTCGGATGGCCTTAAGTCCCTCTTTAATCTTACTCTTATTGGTCTTAGCTAGGTGCGAGGCCAGATTAGGGGTTGTTGAGTACGATAGTTTGATAGTATTCTTATTGATGACACTACCGTACCTACCTGGGGGGAAGTTCCTATCTATTAAAGAGAAAAAAGATTTGGGATGGTCTGTAGTAATATTAGAGTTGAAGGGCGGGTTAAAGAAGGTACTATCACATCTTCTATTCCTTACACTGTGTTTCTTATCCTCTATGCTGCTTACCCTCCCTTCATCTATATTGTTACGGGTTCTACCAGGTGTGGTTGCTGGGCTCCCAGTGGTATGTGTGTTGGTCTCGAATCTCCTAGGCCTCTGGCCCCCGTTTTCACTGTTGGACTTGCTTGGGGCGGCGTAGCGCTTTCTAGGCACGTGGGCCCTATCCGTGTCTGCATTGCGAGTGTTGTTGTTCTTAGCTAAATTCCTAATGTCCCTATTTGTCTTTCTAGCTCTCCCTCCATCTCCCATGGACATATTATATGTGATTACAGTGCTGGGTTGGGGTGGTGGGGTGGTGCCGCCTGTCTCAACATAATGGAGTTTATCTTTGTGCCCTGACCCAGCTAACGCCTTATTGTAATACTCCGTGTTCGCCTCAAATGCGGTCACGCTGCTAGATAGTCCGCTAATCCTACTAGATATTCCCTTAACTATTGCTTTGAGGACTGAGCCTGGGTGGTTGGAGTTGGCATTGACGTATGTCAGCCTCTCGTTAGGTTTATGGTACGGTGTATATTCTAACTTATCTAGGTCTAGTGTGGCATCTAGAAAGTTGACTACCTTACTATTTCTATCCATAGTTATTGATAGGTTAAAGTTCTTGAAGAATTTATATAGGTCCTTTCTAGTTCTTTCTAGGTTGTGTCGTTTAAACTCCACAGTAAGCAATGCGTTGTCACGGTATAGCCCACCTCTGAGGTGTGGGAACTGCTCGTTGAGCTCCTTGAGCAAGTACAATCCGACGAGGTCTGTCACCTGTGCTGAGTCACTAGACCCCATAGTGATGTCGAAGTTATTACGAGTGTTCTTGCGCGTCCACAATTCATCCTCAAATGTGATAATTGTTTTATGAGCGGCAAGGACTATGTCAATCTGGGATCTAGTGAGTCCGCCTGTCCGCATTGCCATCATGAGCGCCTTATTCAGTAGTATGGGGGATATAGACGTATAGTAGGAGTCTATATCAAACTGGATGAAGCATAGTGATTTGTGGTTGCTAATGCTTAAGAACCACTTTATCACTTCTGCAGTGTTTCCCCATAGGTCCAGGCTAATCCTGTCCTTAACTTTCGGTATGACTTCATCTAGTATTTTTTTATTTATAATCCCTATGTCAGATTTAGAGGGGCTAATGAGCCTGACAGAGGGGCTACTTGCAAAGTCCTCCTTATGATCTTTCAATGTGAACCTTGGTTGTCGAGGGGTGTAAGGTTGTGTGCATTTCTCTAATCCTAGCTTCGTTACTATCACATTAGCCTCCCTGTTAATCTCATTTAGGTTGGCTACAGTGGTTTTTTTATAGTTTTTATGTAGCTCATTGTATATGAATCCGCGGTATTCCTCATAACTCAGGTTGTACGTATTCTTAGTCTTGTCCGAGGGTACGAGTATACAATTTCTGTCCTTAAAAGATTTAACTAGTGATTCTAACTTAGCTTGGAAGCCGCTACGCTTACCGTTTTTCCTTTTATACCTAATAGACCGGACGAGAGACAATAGGTCACTCTCAAATTTATCGAGTAGAGCGTTATGGGCGGGCTCCTAAATGTCCTAAATCCATACTTATTATTCGATGGACTCTCTAGTGGGGCGGTACGGTGCCTATCGAAGTGGAATGTGCGCCATCTTATTCTCCTTACAAACGAATTAACGCTGACTATAAGCTGCCCTTGGTGGTATGGGTATATTCTTAAGTGATAACGGAATATGGTCCTTTGTCAGCATACTGTCGGTGTATTGAAAAGCCACCCCAGGGCGGTGTGTTTTTCAGTAAAGGTTAAGCTCTACCGGAGGGAGATAAATAAGCAAGATGTATGGTAGGTCGTATGTGAATCACGATGATCACGCCTGACCTACCAAATATGCGACAGTAGCTAGTTAAGCTCTATGCGTACAAGCAGAGCAGAAATATTAATGAAAAAGAACAAAGGAACTATTATGACATTATAATAAGTTTATTGCCGACAGCCGTTTCGTCCGACCCCATGGTGGGACTTTTCCAGGCATATAACAGGTGATTGCAAGTTCATTATTTACATCAACGTTTCACTCAAGATTAGCAGTTTGAAATTGTAGTATACATCAGCAGCTCCGCTTGTATATTTGGGGTTTATATTCTAAGGGGGCTCATTTATATTAGTTGTCGGAGTTGTAAAATAGATGGGTTATGGGGAGTTAAGAGAATTTGAAAAGGGCCTAGGAGTCAGGGATTGAAGGTTAAAAATTAGATAATTTATAATTTACGCATTAAAAGTAAAAGACTTGGGATCTCGTAGAAGCACTTTAAAAAATCCCTCAATAAGTGCATAAAGCTTATAAGCCCCAATAAACCTAATAAACCAGAAGAGATTAAGAGACTAAATAAATAAAAAAATAAAAAAATAAAAATATAAAGTTTCCTAAAAAATTCCTTCGAGAGAAAAAAATTTTTTAATATAACCTCGCCCGAGAGACCCTTCGAAGAATTAAAATTTTAGAGAGCCTTTAAGTATATATATAAACGAATTGAGGAAAATTATAAATTAAAAGTTAAAAATTACGGGATTTGGGATATCCGAGGATTTTTAAAGGGCTGCTTCAACAGATACAACTTAGGTATAATAGATAAAATAATTTAAGTAATTTAAGTAATTTAATTAGGGAGCAATTCAAAGAGCTTATCAAGTTGGGCAAGATTAAAGAAAATGATAAGTAAGAAAATACATAAGCAAAAAGACAATAATTATAAGATGTATTTTTAAGAAGGTATAAGGTAGCTTCAGTAATCTAATAATGTACTATCAAAAAATTATTATAAAATTCTTAATACAGGATTAACAAAGACATAATAATATATTCCTGCCTAATTAACAAATAATCAATAAACAATTAACAGTCAAGCAAAATTAGCTCAGGGATATCCCGCGCTCGGATACTTTACACACATACAGCAACACATAGGATTAACAAAGACATAATGGTATATTCCTGCCTAATTAACAAACAATCAAGAAACAATTAATAGTCAAGAAAATGTACTCAGGGATATCCCACGCACTGATACTTTACACACATACAGCAAGATGAACAATACAGGTGACTTTGTGGGTGCGATATCCATTGTGCGTATGTAGTCATCTGCATAGCTCCAGGCACAGTTGGTCTTGTTTAAAAGTTCAGAGTTCACGAATCAACTGGGATTCACTATCAGCTGTGTGGACTCTCTGGGAAATGTACCTGTGGATCAAATAGCTAGTGGTTGCTGGGTGTGGTCCGTTCGATCTTTTAGTTTCGGGGGTTGCACGCGTTTGCGATAGATCAGCCTGTCGGTTCTAAATCCAAGGTCTCGCTGCATAGGATGTATTGGTTTACATGCTATATTGGTAAAAAAACCAGTGTGGATTTGACTGGGGTAGTATATTGCGTCTCTCGCTAATATCACCTCCTCTCACGAACTCCAAGCACACATGCGACTGGTCAAATGCAAAGGGCTGTCCCTTCTTTGTTTGTTGTAGGGGTCGGTTCCAGCTTACATGGTGGTCGTGTTATCCATATTCCGTCAGCCATGCATATTCAAGACAGATCAGGGTATATATTTGCGGGTATGGTCCGGCGTCTACGCTATCCAAAGGGTCTCTCTTGTGGTATTTTCAAGTTCGCATGTCATCTCCCGGTTAAGACTGCGCATGCTTTGGTGAATCTCATGCATGGAATCTCGGGGTATCATATTACACGGGGTGACTAGCAGGAAATATATATCCCGTGCTATCGCGCATGCGCTGGCCTGTGGCTACGACCGTGTCCAGTCTCAGGTAGTAGCAGACAGCAGGTAGACTAGCTAGACACACCCCTGCTCAGGAGGCACAACCCCTAACTTATCGAGTGGTCAGACATCAAGGGAGTCAACTCTCCAAGCCCATTAAGTCAACCGTGGTAATATACAAAAAAAATCCCTATTAATAAAGAACTAACTCAAAAAGAACCACTAATAATAAAGAAGAACTAACTTAAAAGAAGTGAATGGGGGAGAATGGGGAGGGGCATCTATTTGGGCGGAGGTTTATTAGGCGGGGAGGGGGGGTTGATTGGTTATAGGCAGGGAGCGGCCGCCATATTGGGTGTTCTGTTACTGTTTCCTTGGGCAAGTTCCCGAATTTGTTGACATACATCTCCGACGGCACCTCCCCCAATTAGTCAACGTGGGTCCAGGCACTCACAATGTCCCACACCGCAGGCATCAGCTGCCCCCAGGGTGCCCAGCAACAATGCTGCCACGAATCCCAAGTTGGCAAGTGGGACACAAGGTCGACTGTTCCTCACCAGGGTCCCCATCGGCAATCGGGGAGCCGAGGCATCAATGCGGCCGGGGTTACTCAAGAGCACCCTATTCGCCAGCGGGGCAGCCATGTGCGGGACAGGGTGGGGTCAGGGCTATGTGTCTGGTCTGAAGAAATAGAAAGAGCTAAGTATAGTATGGGGGCAGGACGAGAAGATTTCTGACCTCCTGTTGAGCAAGTTGAGTCCTGAGAATACTATGGCATGAGATTCAGTTAGGCACAGGCTACAAAACCTGCTCAACGAGCTATATGGAGGAGCTTTAGTAAGGCATCTCCAGCTTAGTGTGTAGGGGGTTTTTGTTTGTTTTAAGTTATGTATGTGCCCCGCTAACGACATGGTATTTTTAAGCTTCTCATATCAGAAGCTATGCTGGTGGGCGTTGAATCTCGTCTTGAACTCATTAGCGGTCGACCCCACATACGCCTTAGTATACGTGTCTGTGGTTACGTTACAGGCATATACTACGTTCCTAATAAGGCAGTGTCCAGCTAGTGGGCATTTGTCCTTCCGTCTGCAATTACACTTTCTAATAGGGTCATGCTCCTCAATCAGGGGTGCATGTCCCTCCAAGCGGCCGCGGGGCTGCCTAGTGGGACCGGTTCTATTGCCTGTTATCCCCCTGGGTCTTTCACTCAGTGGGTTGGTCCCGTGTTGTCGTGTGTACTGGCATGGTTCACTATTTCGGATGGCCTTAAGTCCCTCTTTAATCTTACTCTTATTGGTCTTAGCTAGGTGCGAGGCCAGATTAGGGGTTGTTGAGTACGATAGTTTGATAGTATTCTTATTGATGACACTACCGTACCTACCTGGGGGGAAGTTCCTATCTATTAAAGAGAAAAAAGATTTGGGATGGTCTGTAGTAATATTAGAGTTGAAGGGCGGGTTAAAGAAGGTACTATCACATCTTCTATTCCTTACACTGCGTTTCTTATCCCCTATGCTGCTTACCCTCCCTTCATCTATATTGTTACGGGTTCTACCAGGTGTGGTTGCTGGGCTCCCAGTGGTATGTGTGTTGGTCTCGAATCTCCTAGGCCTCTGGCCCCCGTTTTCACTGTTGGACTTGCTTGGGGCGGCGTAGCGCTTTCTAGGCACGTGGGCCCTATCCGTGTCTGCATTGCGAGTGTTGTTGTTCTTAGCTAAATTCCTAATGTCCCTATTTGTCTTTCTAGCTCTCCCTCCATCTCCCATGGACATATTATATGTGATTACAGTGCTGGGTTGGGGTGGTGGGGTGGTGCCGCCTGTCTCAATATAATGGAGTTTATCTTTGTGCCCTGACCCAGCTAACGCCTTATTGTAATACTCCGCGTTCGCCTCAAATGCGGTCACGCTGCTAGATAGTCCGCTAATCCTACTAGATACTCCCTTAACTATTGCTTTGAGGACTGAGCCTGGGTGGTTGGAGTTGGCATTGACGTATGTCAGCCTCTCGTTAGGTTTATGGTACGGTGTATATTCTAACTTATCTAGGTCTAGTGTGGCATCTAGAAAGTTGACTACCTTACTCTTTCTATCCATAGTTATTGATAGGTTAAAGTTCTTGAAGAATTTATATAGGTCCTTTCTAGTTCTTTCTAGGTTGTGTCGTTTAAACTCCACAGTAAGCAACGCGTCGTCATGGTATAGCCCACCTCTGAGGTGTGGGAACTGCTCGTTGAGCTCCTTGAGCAAGTACAATCCGACGAGGTCTGTCACCTGTGCTGAGTCACTAGACCCCATAGTGATGTTGAAGTTATTACGAGTGTTCTTGCACGTCCACAATTCATCCTCAAATGTGATAATTGTTTTACGAGCGGCAAGGACTATGTCAATCTGGGATCTAGTGAGTCCGCCCGTCCGCATTGCCATCATGAGCGCCTTATTCAGTAGTATGGGGGATATAGACATATAGTAGGAGTCTATATCGAACTGGATGAAGCATAGTGATTTGTGGTTGCTAATGCTTGAGAACCACTTTATCACTTCTGCAGTGTTTCCCCATAGGTCCAGGCTAATCCTGTCCTTAACTTTCGGTATGACTTCATCTAGTATTTTTTTATTTATAATCCCTATGTCAGATTTAGAGGGGCTAATGAGCCTGACAGAGGGGCTACTTGCAAAGTCCTCCTTATGATCTTTCAATGTGAACTTTGGTTGTCGGAGGGTGTAAGGTTGTGTGCATTTCTCTAATCCTAGCTTCGTTACTATCACTTTAGCCTCCCTGTTAATCTCATTTAGGTTGGCTACAGTGGTTTTTTTATAGTTTTTATGTAGCTCATTGTATATGAATCCGCGGTATTCCTCATAACTCAGATTGTACATATTCCTAGTCTTGTCCGAGGGTACGAGTATACAATTTCTGTCCTTAAAAGATTTAACTAGTGATTCTAACTTAGCTTGGAAGCCGCTACGCTTACCGTTTTTCCTTTTATACCTAATAGACCGGACGAGAGACAATAGGTCACTCTCAAATTTATCGAGTAGAGGGTTATGGGCGGGCTCCTAAATGTCCTAAATCCATACTTATTATTCGATGGACTCTCTAGTGGGGCGGTACGGCGCCTATCGAAGTGGAATGTGCGCCATCTTATTCTCCTTACAAACGAATTAACGCTGGCTATAAGCTGCTTTTCATAAGTACCCCTTGGTGGTATGGGTATATTCTTAAGTGATAACGGAAGATGGTCCTTTGTCAGCATACTGTCGGTGTATTGAAAAGCCATCCCAGGGCGGTGTGTTTTTCAGTGAAGGTTAAGCTCTACCGGAGGGAGCTAAATAAGCAATATGTATGGTAGGTCGTATGTGAATCACGATGATCACGCCTGACCTACCAAATATGCGACGGTAGCTAGTTAAGCTCTATGCGTATAAGCAGAGCAGAAATATTAATGAAAAAGAACAAAGGAACTATTATGACATTATAATAAATTTATTGCCGACAGCCGTTTCGTCCGACCATATGGTGGGACTTTTCAAGGCATATAACAGGTGATTGCAAGTTCATTATTTACATCAACGTTTCACTCAAGATTAGCAGTTTGAAATTGTGGTATACATCAGCAGCTCCGCTTGTATATTTGGGGTCTATATTCTAAGGGGGCTCTTTTATATTAGTTGTCGGAGTTGTAAAAGGGATGGGTTATGGGGAGTTAAGAGAATTTGAAAAGGGCCTAGGAGTCAGGGATTGAAGGTTAAAAATTAGATAATTTATAATTTACGCATTAAAAGTAAAAGACTTGGGATCTCGTAGAAGCACTTTAAAAAATCCCTCAATAAGTGCATAAAGCTTATAAGCCCCAATAAACCTAATAAACCAGAAGAGATTAAGAGACTAAAAAAATAAAAAAATAAAAAAAATAAAAAAATAAAAAAATAAAAATATAAAGTTTCCTAAAAAATTCCTTCGAGAGAAAAAAAATTTTTTCGAAAGAAAAAAATTTTCTTCCCCAGAGATAAAAAACCCTTTTCAGAAAATTTACGAAGTTTTGATAATCCCTACTAAGTTGAAAGAAACTAATCAATTAAAGGTTAATTCAAAAAGCCTTCAAAAAATCCCTCAGAAAAGGCCCCTTTAATATTTTTAATAAGAACCTTTCCCGAGAGACCCTTTATATATATATATATATATATGTATATATATATATATATA
>OZ024741.1:219133157-219143157 GCA_964016885.1 Eledone cirrhosa | reverse complement strand
ACAAGTAGGAGTACATCAGGGTTCGGTCCTCAGCCCGCTCTTGTTCATTATAGTCCTCCAAGCCATAACAGAGGAGTTTAAGACTGGCTGTCCATGGGAACTTCTCTATGCTGACGATCTGGCTCTTATGGCAGAATCAGTAGAGGAGCTAGAGAATAAATTCCGGCTATGGAAACAGCAGTTGGAAGCAAGAGGACTGAGAGTAAATCTAGCTAAGACAAAAGTGTTGATGAGTAGAAAAGAGGACAAAACCCTGATTCCGTCAGGGAAATGGCCATGTTCGATATGCAGAAAAGGAACTGGCATAAATTCTATAAAATGCACACAATGTAGGTCCTGGGTACACAAGAGATGTAGCGGGATAGCAGGCAAACTAACAGGTAGGGAGAAATATGTATGCAGTAGATGTACAGGGAAATTAGACAGTAGAAGTCGCACTGATAGACACATTTTTCAAATGCGAGAGGGCGCTATAGAAGTGGTGGATAGCTTCCGGTACCTAGGAGATCAGATTAGCATGGGAGGAGGGTGTTCCGAGGCCATAGTATCTAGAATAAGGACGGGTTGGAAGAAGTTTAGGGAGCTGCTTCCTCTGTTGACGAAGAAGGGTTTCTCCCTGCGTACGAAAGGCCGGTTGTATGATGCCTGTGTGAGTAGCGCGATGCTGCATGGTAGTGAGACATGGGCAGCTACCGCAGAAGATATGCGACGGCTGGAGAGAAATGAGGCAAGCATGCTCCGTTGGATGTGCAGTGTAAATGTGCGTGAACGACCCAGCATAAATGTGTTGAGAGAGAAACTGTGTCTGAGAGGGATAGAATGTAGTGTACGGGAGAGGAGACTGAGGTGGTATGGACATGTGATGCGCATGGAGGATGACCGATGGGTGAAGAAGTGCCAGGAAATGCCAGTTGAAGGAAGACGTGGTAGAGGTAGACCACGAAAAACATGGGCGGAGGTGGTGAGAACAGACCTCAGATCATTGAAGCTCACGGTGGAGATGACGAGGGACCGTGACGAGTGGAGAGATGCTGTGCTGAATAAGACCCGTCCCACCCTTGCAAGCAGGGAAAAGCGGACGTAAAATGATGATGATGATGATATACATATATATACACACATATATATAAAAAAAATATATATATATAAAAAAAATATATATAAAAAAAATATATAAAAATAAATAAATAAATAAATAAATACACACAGTCAGACAATTATGCACACATATATATATATACACATACACACATCTCTACAAATATATATACACACATACACACGCACACATACATATATACATACACACATACTCATATATAGACATATATATACACACATATATATACATATATATATATATACATACATACATACATACATATATATATATATATACATATATAATCATAGACACTTATTTACATGCGCACATGTGTATTTTTATACTCACATATAAACACCCAAACATACATACCTACTTACATACACATACATTCATCCACGCTTACAAATACAAATAATTATAAGGGGGGGGGGGATTAAAATTATTAGTGGGAAATAGTAAATATAAGTTTCAAGGAACATAGAATATTAATCTGCATTTAGATCATAATATATGTTTACATAGTAGTTTCAGTATTAGGAAATGTAAGAAAGAAGGCAAAATTATGCATTTTAATATAAGTAGACTATTAATTAAAGGTTAACTAAATTAAAATTAGTTAATATATTGATTTCTAAGGTGTATACTACTTAGGTTTATAATATTTGAAGCGGAATTTTGAAGTTAAACAGTAGTAGAGTATTAATTATATCATAACTAAATTAAAATATTAACATTATGGTATCAATATTAGGAAATGAATTTAGTAATAGGGAAAACCAAATCAAGTATTTCATCGGTAGTAGAATATAAATTATAGGTTAACTAAATTAAAAAATAATATATTAAATTCTATAGTATATGTTAATTAGATTAATAATAATTAAAGCAGATTTTGTATTTTATCTATAGTAGAATATAATAATAGGTTAACAAAAATTAAAAATAATATATATATATACATATATATAAATTTAATTGTAAAGAATATATTAATTAGGTATATATTTAAAAATTTATCTCAGTTTATGATTACATGATATTCAGCAATCCATCTGTATAGGAATTTTAATTTTAAGCTAATTAAATAAAAATAAAAATTATAGGTTAACTAAATTAAAATTAATTTATAAGTTTCTAAATTGTACATTAATTAGGTTTATAATATTAAAAAATATCTCTGTTATTGATTACACGATATTTTGTTATATTTCATCTGTAAAGGAATTTTAATAAAGGGTTAAAAAAACTAAAATTAATCTATAAAATAATTTACAAAGTATATATTAATTATGTTAATAATATTTAAAAGTTCTTCACTATTTATGATTACACAATATTTTTTAATCTCATTTGTATTAGAATTTTAATTAAATTAAATTTATAGGTTAACTACATTTAAATTAAATTATATAAATTAATTTCTAAAATATATATTATTAATTAGGTTTATAATATTTAAATGTTTTTCTCAGTTTATGATTACACGATATAATTAATTCCTGTCGCTTATTTAATAGGATATCCTTAGATTTCATTATTTCAAATAGTTCTTGGGAACATAATCTACATTCATTTCTATTATTTTGATAAGGGGTGGCTCTTTTGAGCACACTCCAGGTCATATCATATTCTATATTCTTATTTCTATAACTATTAATTTTTTCTGCTAGAGATGTTGTATTATATATATATATTATATATACACACACACATATATATATATATATATGTGTGTGTGTATATATAATGTATATATGGAGGCACATGGCTTAGTGGTTAGATATATAGTGGTTAGATATATATATATGCGGACGTAAAATGATGATGATGATGATGATGATATATATATATATATATATATATATATATGTATATACATATATATATATATCATCATCATCATCATTTTATGTCCGCATATATATATATATATATATATATATATATCAGACCGGGTGATGTGTTGTTTCCTTGAGCAAGACACTTTATTTCACATTGCTCCAGTTTACTCAGCTGTAGAAATGAGATAATAGGGACTGGGGTCCATATCATTCCACTGCAAAGTGGTCGTGGAGGTGCCACGGCAAAAAAGCACCCAGCACTCACTGTAAATGAGGTTGGTGTTAGGAAGGGCATCCAGCTGTAGAAATCAAGCCAGAATCAGTTCCCGTCCCACCCTTGCAAGCAGGGAAAAAGCGGACGTAAAATGATGATGATGATGATGATGATGATGATATAGATGATGATCATCATCACCATTTTACATCCATTTTTCCACGCTAGCATGAGTTAGACCAAAGATAAGACACCCTGCATGTATTTGCTGACCAGGACCTCCACTGTCTCTAATACCTCCCACTAAGCCAATGGCAAGGCTATGTATATTATTAATTAAATGTTAATTAGTCTCTAATACTTTAATATCTCAATGAGTGGAATCACTCAGAGAAGCAGTATTATATATTAAAATTATGCGAGAAAAAAGAAATATTCTATCTATATTCTCTTATAGATAGAATATTTCTTTTGTCTATCTGGCTTGTACTCCTATAGAGTTTTTTCTCACTTAAATTTCATATATATATATGTGTGTGTGTGTGTGTGTGTATACAGGGTGTGGACACGATATCTGTTCGCAATTTTCAACTGCTAATTTTATGCAAATTTTTTTTTACTTCCGTTGTCACTCTTGTCTTCATAAAAACAGTGACTATATTTCCATTATTTATTTTCAGAAAAATTGATTGTGAATAATTTTGAACCTCCAAATTTGTGGAAGAGACACAGAGTTCTTCTTGGAATCCGCGCCGGGAGGACAAATAAGGAAATTTCAGACTTTCTCAGCGTCAGCAGGAGAATGGTGGAAAAGGTCAGAAAGGAATTGGAAGATTCAGGATTCGACTACGAAGCAACATCAGAGAGGAAAACACATGATCGACGATCTGATGCCTTCAGAATGCCCGAGCTCGTCGCTGAAGTTCAGGATATCATCAACAATGAACTTAGCAAGTCGATGCGTGCCATTGCAAGGGAGAAAGGCGTGGATGAAAAGCTCATTAAGCTGGTGGTACATGAAGACATTCGCTACATTTCATACAAGATGAGGAAAGGACAATCTCTGTCAAAGGCGATGCAAGAAAAGCGACTGAAGCACACAAAGAACCTGATCAACAAGTTGAAACACCTACTGGAGCCAGACATGCTGTGGTTTTTCTCCGACGAGAAAAACTTCTGCCAAGACCAGAAGATCAACTCCCAGAACAACAGGTGGCTACGGAAAATAACTCATCCAAGTATTAGAACAGGGGGAAATAACTCACCGAACGCGATAGTAAATACACCGTTTGGCGGCTCTAGGGACCACATTTTTCAAGTTAGAGATTTGAAACCTCATCTATTTGCTTCCTTGGCACTTTTTACATAGGTGTGTAAATTTTCATGTCCGTCCGACCACGTCTACTACCATTTAACCGTGCACATCTGAATTTCAACCACCCATTTCACAAATATATATTAGATATCAGATAGAATGTGGTGAAACCAGGTAGACCATAACCCTACAGAGTACTTGGGGTAGTAGAGTGGGTAATATGAAAAGAATCAGGACCCCGACGGCTGAGCTCCGGCTCTTTTGACAGCTAGATCTGAACTGTTTGGATCTAGCTGTCGAAATGGCCGGAGCTCAGCCGTCGAGGTCCTGAATTTTTTCATATATATATATATATATATATGTGTGTGTGTGTGTGAAATAGTCATATACGCAAACGGCAAAACATAAATGAACTAAGTGAGAAATTAGGAATAAGAGGGATCAGATGCTGTTTACTTGAGAGAAGACTATGTTGGTATGGTCACGTGATGCGCATGAAAGATGACAGCTGTATAAGCAAGTGCAGGGTGAGCAAATTTGATGGAAGTTACGGAGTAGGTAGATCCAGAAAAACCTGGGACGATTTCATAAATTCCGACCTTACACACTTACACCTCTCTAAAACAATGTCATTGGACCGAGATCTTTGGTGCTTCGCAGTAATACAGAAGACCCGCCTTGCCTATGTACAAAGCGAAACCTACAGTTAGTAGGCACCTCTTAACGAAATATACACCCCAACCCACTACCCCTACTCCATCCTCCCACTCCCACCAACACCACCATTTCTCTGTAAAGTTATGTTGGTATCACAACATCCAGTCCAAACTAATGAGGTCGTGTAGGTGTCACGACAAAAAACACACAGTCCATGCTGTAATGTGGCTGTATAGGTAACACGGTAAAAAGCTCCACACTGTAAATGTGGTTGGTGTTAGGAAGGGCATCCAGCAATAGAAAACCTGCCAGATAGTCCTATATGAGTGAGACACGATCACCCGACCAATCTTGCCTCAAGTGAGACAATTCCCGTCTAACCCATGCTAGCGTGGAAGATAGACGTTTAACGATGATGATGATGATGATGATGATGATATATATATATATATATATACATATATATATATATATATACATATATATATATATATATATGTATATATATATATATATATATATATATATATATATATATATATATATATATATATATATATATACAGAAAGAAAGAGAGTGACCACGTTGAATATTGTGGTCCCAGCACACAGGAAAAAGACAGGATGGTTACTGTTGGAATGCAGATATGATTGATCACGGCTGACCTAGGGCTAAACAACAACAGAGTCTATACGCGATCGATCAATCCGCTAGAAGTAGCAGCCAAATCTCTTTCAAACTGCCCACTATCATCTTTAATAAGCTTATGTAATCCTAGATGCTCTTAAATATGAATAAAAGACAAGATAGTCGTAACTGGGATGTCGTTGATTGTAGGTGTACTAAATCAGGCCTGATTTGGTGTTAAACAACAACAACAACCACACAAACAAAACCAACAACACTACTACCAACATGACCACAACCACCACAAACAACAACAACACCACCACCACAGACAACATAAATACCACCAACAACCACAACACCACCACAAACAACCGCACCCCCAGCCCCACCACTACCACCAACAACACCACCACCACAAACAACAACAACACCAGCACTACAAACAACACCACCAACACCACCACCACCACAAACAACACCACCACCACAAACAACACCACCAACACCAATAACACCACCAACAACACCATCAACACCACCACAAACAACACCACCAACACCAACAACACCAACAACAACAACAACCACACCACCACCACAAACAACACTGCCACCACCACAAACAACACCACCAACACCAACAACCACACCACCAACAACACCACCACCACAAACAACACCACCAACACCACCAACAACCACACCACCACCACAAACACCACCAACAACCACACCACCACAAGCAACACCACCAACACCAACACCAACAACAACAACAACCACACCACCACCACAAACAACACTGCCACCACCACAAACAACACCACCAACACCAACAACCACACCACCAACAACACCACCACCACAAACAACACCACCAACACCACCAACACCAACAACCACACCACCACCACAAACACCACCAACAACACCACCACCACAAACAACACCACCAACACCAATAACACCACCAACAACACCATCAACACCACCACAAACAACACCACCAACACCAACAACACCACCAACACCAACAACAACAACCACACCACCACCACAAACAACACTGCCACCACCACAAACAACACCACCAACACCAACAACCACACCACCAACAACACCACCACCACAAACAACACCACCAACACCACCAACACCAACAACCACACCACCACCACAAACACCACCAACAACCACACCACCACAAGCAACACCACCAACACCAACACCAACAACAACAACAACAACACCACCACCACAAACAACACTGCCACCACCACAAACAACACCACCAACACCAACAACCACACCACCAACAACACCACCACCACAAACAACACCACCAACACCACCAACACCAACAACCACACCACCACCACAAACACCACCAACAACACCACCACCACAAACAACACCACCAACACCAATAACACCACCAACAACACCATCAACACCACCACAAACAACACCACCAACACCAACAACACCACCAACACCAACAACAACAACCACACCACCACCACAAACAACACTGCCACCACCACAAACAACACCACCAACACCAACAACCACACCACCACCACAAACACCACCAACAACACCACCACCACAAACAACACCACCAACACCAACAACACCACCAACACCAACAACCACACCACCACCACAAACAACACCACCAACACCAACAACACCACCAACAACACCAGCAACACCAACAACACCACCAACACCAACAGCAACAACAACCACACCACCACCACAAACAACACCACCAACACCAACAACAACAACCACACCACCACTACAAACAACACTTGCACCACCACAAACAACACTACCAACACCAACAACCACACCACCACCACAAACAACACCAACAACAACCACACCACCACCACAAACACCACCAACAACAACAACCACACCACCACCACAAACAACACTGCCACCACCAACACCAACAACCACACCACCACCACAAACAACACTGCCACCACCACAAACAACACCACCAACACCAACAACACTGCCACCACCAACAACCACACCACCACCACAAACAACACCACCAACACCAACAACACTGCCACCACTACAAACAACACAACCAACACCAACAACCATACCACCACCACAAACACCACCACCAACAACAACAACAACACCACCACCACAAACAACACTGCCACCACCACAAACAACACCACCAACTCCAACAACCACACCACCACCACAAACAACAACCACACCACCACCACAAACACCACCAACAACAACAACCACACCACCACCACAAACAACACTTCCACCATCACAAACACCAACAACACTGCCACCACCACAAACAACACCACCAACACCAACAACACTGCCACCACCAACAACCACACCACCACCACAAACACCACCAACAACATCAACCACACCACCACCACAAACAACACCACCAACACCAACAACACTGCTACCACCACAAACACCACCAACACCAACAACCACACCACCACCACAAACAACACTGCCACCACCACAAACACCAACAACACTGCCACCACCACAAACAACACCACCAACACCAACAACCACACCACCACCAACAAAAACAACCACACCACCACCACAAACACCACCAACAACAACCACACCACCACCACAAATAACACCGCCACCACCACCAACAACCACACCACCACCACAAACACCACCAACAACAACAACCACACCACCACCAACAACATCAACACCACCAACAACACCAACACCAACAACACCACTACTAACAACCACACCACCACCACCACAAATAACACCAACAACACCACCAACACCACAACACCACCACCACAAACAACACCACCACCAACACCACCACTACCACAAACACCACCAACAACAATACCACCACAAACACCACCAACACCAACAACAACAACACCAACAACAACACTACCAACACCACCATCACCACCACCAATACCACCACCACCATCACAAACAACAACACCAACACCACCACCAACAACAACTCGTTATTATGTCAATGCACTGGGTAATTGCTGGCCTTGTGCCTAAAGTAGCAACAGTTATTATGTCAATGTACTCCTTAATCAGGGGACGGTGGAAGCATTCCTCAATTTTTTGGAGCGGGTGGAGGGGGGCAACTTTGGTCAATTTAGTTGTAGTGATTAGTTTAGCTCTTGGCACTCTAAAATGGTCAGAAAAGTTCGATATGCGATAAACATAACATTTAGATAAATTGTAGCGGATGTAGAAATAGTAAATTGGTAATTTGGGGAGAAAAATATAATTATTGGTGGTGGGGGGGGGGGCATGGCCTCCATCTCTAACCCCCACCCCCCACCCCCAACCAGTTCCACCGCCACTGTTAATACACTATGTCAGAGAAAAAGGATCGGATCGAACCGGTCAGTATGATCGATCGACATAGCTGGAATACCTTTCTTCAATCATAGATGACATGCTCAATCAGGATTGACCCGGGGTTAAACAACACCAGCAACAATAGTAACAGAATTAGTTCACGTTTATCTACGAAGATCCACCTATCACACTTCATCACACTGGAAATGTGGTGTTGGAGATGGCAAGGGGGTCAGGGTTGACCGAGGGCTAAACAACAACAACAATAGTAACAGCAGCAACAATAGTAACAGAATTATTTCACGTTTATCTACGAGGATTCACCTATCACACTTCATCACACTGGACATGTGGTGTTGGAGATGGTAAGGGGGTCAGGGTTGACCGAGGGCTAAACAACAACAACAATAGTAACAGTAACACCAGCAACAATAGTAACATAATTATTTCACGTTTATCTACGAGGATTCACCTATCACACTTCATCACACTGGACATGTGGTGTTGGAGATGGCGGGGGTCAGGGTTGACCGAGGGCTAAACAACAACAACAATAGTAACAGCAGCACCAGCAACAATAGTAACATAATTATTTCACGTTTATCTACGAGGATTCACCTATCACACTTCATCACACTGGACATGTGGTGTTGGAGATGGCGGGGGTCAGGGTTGACCGAGGGCTAAACAACAACAACAATAGTAACAGCAGCACCAGCAACAATAGTAACATAATTATTTCACGTTTATCTACGAGGATTCACCTATCACACTTCATCACACTGAACATGTGGTGTTGGAGATGGCGGGGGTCAGGGTTGACCGAGGGCTAAACAACAACAATAGTAAC
>OZ024741.1:219095657-219123157 GCA_964016885.1 Eledone cirrhosa | reverse complement strand
GGTCGTAGTGATATAAAAAATGAGGAAGAGAGAAGGTGAGTGGTACAGAAGGGTGTGGGTGGGAATGATAGAAATAAAGGTGAAGTGTGTATGTTTGGCAGTAGGGTGTGTGTTTGGCAGTAGTGTGTGTGTTTGGCAGTAGTGTGTGTGTTTGGCAGTAGTGTGTGTATGGCAGTAGTGTATGTTTGGCAGTAGTGTGTGTTTGGCAGTAGTGTGTGTGTTTGGCAGTAGTGTGTGTATGGCAGTAGTGTGTGTGTTTGGCAGTAGTGTGTGTATGGCAGTAGTGTGTGTTTGGCAGTAGTGTGTGTATGGCAGTAGTGTGTGTGTTTGGCAGTAGTGTATGTTTGGCAGTAGTGTGTGTGTTTGGCAGTAGTGTGTGTGTTTGGCAGTAGTGTGTGTGTTTGGCAGTAGTGTGTGTATGGCAGTAGTGTGTGCGTTTGGCAGTAGTGTGTGTATGGCAGTAGTGTGTGTTTGGCAGTAGTGTGTGTTTGGCAGTAGTGTGTGTGTTTGGCAGTAGTGTGTGTATGGCAGTAGTGTATGTATGGCAGTAGTGTGTGTGTTTGGCAGTAGTGTGTGTTTGGCAGTAGTGTGTGTGTTTGGCAGTAGTGTATGTTTGGCAGTAGTGTGTGTGTTTGGCAGTAGTGTGTGTGTTTGGCAGTAGTGTGTGTGTTTGGCAGTAGTGTGTGTATGGCAGTAGTGTGTGTGTTTGGCAGTAGTGTGTGTATGGCAGTAGTGTGTGTGTTTGGCAGTAGTGTGTGTATGGCAGTAGTGTGTGTTTGGCAGTAGTGTGTGTATGGCAGTAGTGTATGTTTGGCAGTAGTGTGTGTATGGCAGTAGTGTGTGTGTTTGGCAGTAGTGTGTGTATGGCAGTAGTGTGTGTGTTTGGCAGTAGTGTGTGTATGGCAGTAGTGTATGTTTGGCAGTAGTGTGTGTATGGCAGTAGTGTGTGTGTTTGGCAGTAGTGTGTGTATGGCAGTAGTGTGTGTGTTTGGCAGTAGTGTGTGTATGGCAGTAGTGTGTGTTTGGCAGTAGTGTGTGTATGGCAGTAGTGTATGTTTGGCAGTAGTGTGTGTATGGCAGTAGTGTGTGTGTTTGGCAGTAGTGTGTGTGTTTGGCAGTAGTGTGTGTTTGGCAGTAGTGTGTGTGTTTGGCAGTAGTGTGTGTTTGGCAGTAGTGTGTGTTTGGCAGTAGTGTGTGTGTTTGGCAGTAGTGTGTGTTTGGCAGTAGTGTGTGTGTTTGGCAGTAGTGTGTGTTTGGCAGTAGTGTGTGTTTGGCAGTAGTGTGTGTATGGCAGTAGTGTGTGTGTTTGGCAGTAGTGTGTGCATGGCAGTAGTGTATGTTTGGCAGTAGTGTGTGTTTGGCAGTAGTGTGTGTGTTTGGCAGTAGTGTGTGTTTGGCAGTAGTGTGTGTGTTTGGCAGTAGTGTGTGTATGGCAGTAGTGTATGTTTGGCAGTAGTGTGTGTTTGGCAGTAGTGTGTGTGTTTGGCAGTAGTGTGTGTTTGGCAGTAGTGTGTGTGTTTGGCAGTAGTGTGTGTTTGGCAGTAGTGTGTGTGTTTGGCAGTAGTGTATGTTTGGCAGTAGTGTGTGTGTTTGGCAGTAGTGTGTGTGTTTGGCAGTAGTGTGTGTGTTTGGCAGTAGTGTGTGTATGGCAGTAGTGTGTGTGTTTGGCAGTAGTGTGTGTATGGCAGTAGTGTGTGTGTTTGGCAGTAGTGTGTGTGTTTGGCAGTAGTGTGTGTTTGGCAGTAGTGTGTGTGTTTGGCAGTAGTGTGTGTTTGGCAGTAGTGTGTGTTTGGCAGTAGTGTGTGTGTTTGGCAGTAGTGTGTGTTTGGCAGTAGTGTGTGTGTTTGGCAGTAGTGTGTGTTTGGCAGTAGTGTGTGTTTGGCAGTAGTGTGTGTATGGCATTAGTGTGTGTTTGGAAGTAGTGTGTGTGTTTGGCAGTAGTGTGTGTATGGCAGTAGTGTATGTTTGACAGTAGTGTGTGTATGGCAGTAGTGTGTGTTTGGCAGTAGTGTATGTTTGGCAGTAGTGTGTGTATGGCAGTAGTGTGTGTTTGGCAGTAGTGTGTGTATGGCAGTAGTGTGTGTTTGGCAGTAGTGTGTGTATGGCAGTAGTGTGTGTGTTTGGCAGTAGTGTGTGTATGGCAGTAGTGTGTGTTTGGCAGTAGTGTGTGTATGGCAGTAGTGTGTGTGTTTGGCAGTAGTGTGTGTATGGCAGTAGTGTGTGTTTGGCAGTAGTGTGTGTTTGGCAGTAGTGTGTGTATGGCAGTAGTGTGTGTTTGGCAGTAGTGTGTGTTTGGCAGTAGTGTGTGTTTGGCAGTAGTGTGTGTATGGCAGGAATGTGTGTTTGGCAGTAGTGTGTGTATGGCAGTAGTGTGTGTTTGGCAGTAGTGTGTGTATGGCAGTAGTGTGTGTTTGGCAGTAATGTGTGTGTTTGGCAGTGGTGTGTGTATGGCAGTAGCGTGTGTTTGGCAGTAGTGTATGTTTGGCAGTAGTGTGTGTGTTTGGCAGTAGTGTGTGTGTTTGGCAGTAGTATGTGTGTTTGGCAGTAGTGTGTGTATGGCAGTAGTGTATGTTTGGCAGTAGTGTGTGTATGGCAGTAGTGTGTGTTTGGCAGTAGTGTGTGTGTTTGGCAGTAGTGTGTGTGTTTGGCAGTAGTGTGTGTATGGCAGTAGTGTATGTTTGGCAGTAGTGTGTGTATGGCAGTAGTGTGTGTTTGGCAGTAGTGTGTGTATGGCAGTAGTGTGTGTTTGGCAGTAGTGTGTGTTTGGCAGTAGTGTGTGTATGGCAGGAATGTGTGTTTGGCAGTAGTGTGTGTATGGCAGTAGTGTGTGTTTGGCAGTAATGTGTGTGTTTGGCAGTAGTGTGTGTATGGCAGTAGTGTGTGTATGGCAGTAGTGTGTGTTTGGCAGTAGTGTGTGTTTGGCAGTAGTGTGTGTATGGCAGTAGTGTGTGTTTGGCAGTAGTGTGTGTATGGCAGTAGTGTGTGTGTTTGGCAGTAGTGTGTGTTTGGCAGTAGTGTGTGTATGGCAGTAGTGTGTGTTTGGCAGTAGTGTGTGTTTGGCAGTAGTGTGTGTATGGCAGTAGTGTGTGTTTGGCAGTAGTGTGTGTATGGCAGTAGTGTGTGTTTGGCAGTAGTGTGTGTATGGCAGTAGTGTGTGTATGGCAGTAGTGTGTGTTTGGCAGTAGTGTGTGTTTGGCAGTAGTGTGTGTATGACAGTAGTGTGTGTGTGTGTATGTGGCAGTAGTGTGTGTGTATGGCCGTAGTGTGTGTATGGCAGTAGTGTGTGTGTATGGCAGTAGTGGATGTATGGCAGTAGAGTGTATGTGTGTATGGCAGGGGTGTGTGTATGTATGGCAGTAGTGTGTGTGAATGGCAGTAGTGTGTATGTATGGCAGTAATGTGTGTGTGTATGGCAGTAGTGTCTGTGTATGGCAGTAGTGTGTGTATGGCAGTAGTGTATGTATGGCAGTAGTGTATGTGTGTATGGCAGTAGTGTATGTATGGCAGTAGTGTATGTGTGTATGGCAGTAGTGTATGTATGGCAGTAATGTGTATGACAGTAGTGTGTGTATGGCAGTAGTGTGTGTATGGCAGTAGTGTGTGTATGGCAGTAATGTGTATGACAGTAGTGTGTGTGTGGCAGTAGTGTGTGTAGGGCAGTAGTGTGTGTATGGCAGGAGTGTGTGTATGGCAGTAATGTGTATGACAGTAGTGTGTGTGTGGCAATAATGTGGGTATGGCAGTAGTGTGTGTATGGCAGTAGTGTGTGTATGGCAGTAGTGTGTGTATTGCAGTAGTGTGTGTATGGCAGTAGTGCGTGTATGGCAGTAGTGTATGTATGGCAGTAGTGTGTGTATGGCAGTAGTGTGTGTGTATGGCAGTAGTGTGTGTATGGCAGTAGTGTTTGTATGGCAGTAGTGTATGTATGGCAGTAGTGTGTGTATGGCAGTAGTGTGTGTATGGCAGTAGTGTATGTATGGCAGTAGTGTGTGTATGGCAGTAGTGTGTGTATGGCAGTAGTGTGTGTATGGCATGTAGTGTGTCTGTGTGGCAGTAGTGTGTGTGTGGCAGTAGTGTGTGTATGGCAGTAGTGTGTGTGGCAGTAGCGTGTGTATTGCAGTAGTGTGTGTATGGCAGTAGTGCGTATGTATGGCAGTAGTGTGTGTGTGGCAGTAGTGTGTGTATGGCAGTAGTGTATGTATGGCAGTAGTGTGTGTGAATGGCAGTAGTGTGTGTGTATGGCAGTAGTGTATGTGTGTATGGCAGTAGTGTGTGTGTGTGGCAGTAGTGTGTGTATGGCAGTAGTGTGTGTTTGGCAGTAGTGTGTGTATGGCAGTAGTGTGTGTATGGCAGTAGTGTATGTATGGCAGTAGTGTGTGTATGACAGTAGTGTATGTATGGCAGTAGTGTGTATGAATGGCAGTAGTGTGTGTGTTTGGCAGTAGTGTGTGTGTGTATGGCAGTAGTGTATGTATGGCAGTAGTGTATGTATGGCAGTATTGTATGTATGGCAGTAGTGTGTGTATGACAGTAGTGTATGTATGGCAGTAGTGTGTGTGAATGGCAGTAGTGTGTGTGTTTGGCAGTAGTGTGTGTGTGTATGGCAGTAGTGTGTGTTTGGCAGTAGTGTATGTATGGCAGTAGTGTGTGTATGGCAGTAGTGTGTGTATGGCAGTAGTGTGTGTATGGCAGTAGTGTATGTATGGCAGTAGTGTGTGTATGGCAGTAGTGTGTGTATGGCAGTAGTGTATGTATGGCAGTAGTGTGTGTATGGCAGTAGGGTGTGTATGGCAGTAGTGTATGTATGGCAGTAGTGTATGTATGGCAGTAGTGTGTGTATGGCAGTAGTGTGTGTATGGCAGTAGTGTGTGTATGGCAGTAGTGTGTGTATGGCAGTAGTGTGTGTATGGCAGTAGTGTGTGTATGGCAGTAGTGTATGTGTGGCAGTAGTGTGTGTATGGCAGTAGTGTGTGTATGGTAGTAGTGTGTGTATGGCAGTAGTGTGTGTGTGTGGCAGTAGTGTGTGTATGGCAGGTGTGTGTGTATGGCAGTAGTGTGTGTGTGGCAGTAATGTGGGTATGGCAGTAGTGTATGTATGGCAGTAGTGTGTGTATGGCAGTAGTGTGTGTATGGCAGTAGTGTGTGTATGGCAGTAGTGTGTGTGTGTATGGCAGTAGTGTGCGTATGGCAGTAGTGTATGTATGGCAGTAGTGTGTGTATGACATTAGTGTATGTATGGCAGTAGTGTGTGTATGACAGTAGTGTGTGTATGACAGTAGTGTATATATGGCAGTAATGTGTATGACAGTTGTGTGTGTATGGCAGTAGTGTGTGTATGGCAGTAGCGTGTGTGTATTGCAGTAGTGTGTGTATGGCAGTAGTGTGTGTATGGCAGTAGTGTGTGTATGGCAATAGTGTGTGTGTGGCAGTAGTGTGTGTATGGCAGTAGTGTGTGTATGGCAGTAGTGTGTGTATGGCAGGAGTGTGTATGGCAGTAGTGTATGTATGGCAGGAGTGTGTGTATGGCAGTAGTGTGTGTATGGCAGGAGTGTGTATGGCAGTAGTGTGTGTATGGCAGTAGTGTGTGTATGGAAGGAGTGTGTGTATGGCAGTAGTGTGTGTATGGCAGTAATGTGGGTATGGCAGTAGTGTGTGTATGGCAGTAGTGTGTGTATGGCAGTAGTGTGTGTATGGCAGTAGTGTGTGTATGACAGTTATGTGGGTATGACAGGAGTGTGTGTATGGCAGTAGTGTGTGTATGGCAGTAGTGTGTGTATGGCAGTAGTGTGTGTATGGCAGGAGTGTGTGTATGGCAGTAGTGTGTGTATGGCAGTAGTGTGTGTATGGCAGGAGTGTGTGTATGGCAGTAGTGTGTGTATGGCAGTAGTGTGTGTATGGCAGTAGTGTGTGTATGGCAGTAGTGTGTGTATGGCAGGAGTTTGTGTATGGCAGTAGTGTGAATGTCTTTGTATGAATGAGGTGGTACTAAACATGTGTGTATATGTATTGAAACATAGCTGTATAGTTAAGAAGTTGTCTTTGCAATCACATAATTGTGAATGCAATCCAACTGCATGGTACCTTAGGCTGTCTAAGAGATGTTACATGTGTAACAAAATCTATTTGCACACACTGACCCGCGAATGACAACTAGTTGCTATTTCTCTTTTATCTGAGTTGGCGTCAGTTGTCTGGAGTAGCTAGTTAGCTTGAGGTGAAGGCGAGATAAGTTATTCTTTGTCTCAGACGACTCTGGTAACTCGGAAGAGAAGCATCATTAACCCTGTTCACAAGACTCGACAACAATTCTTCCATCGGCACTTCGACCACACAGAATTATCTGCCTTTTCATATAAACAAAGATTCTCTAGCAAAACACAAAGGAACTTTTCGAATGCTGCATTCATTTGTGAGTGCCGTCATCAATTTTTATACTTTTTTATGATTTGAAAAAATTATTTTCTTTTTCCTTTTTAACTGAAGTGAAATAAAGTTCTATATCTCACAAAAATGATTGTCTTTCTCAAGTTTATTATCCTCTTACCTAACAACAGTAACTTCACTTCATATGTATAGCGAAGACCAGCATTTAATTTCTAAATGTTCTAAGGACACTGATATTGAGCCAGTTGTTGGAGCTCTTTAGTATATTTAATATGTACCTCTACTCTGCATGCAGATGTAACATTCCTTTAGTGTATTGAAAAAGCTTGTATTCTTCTAGGAGCTTCCATTATTCCTCATAACTTGCCTTTAGTTTTCTAGGCATCCATATACAGGTGATTGGCAATGTATTGGCAGAGATGTTAGAAAGTCGGATAGGTTTTGCAATATTCATTCAAGCTTTCTAAATGCTGAGCTTCTGAATGCCTTTCATCCTTTCAGAGTTCAATAAATAATGTATCAGTTAAGTAGTGGGGTTTATTCTTCCTCTGTATCTCTCTTGACTATCTCCAGGGGCTTATGTGCTCAACTTGTTAGACTATTTATAATAGTGAAAACTTAAATTCAATAAAATTCATACCTGCAAAACGATTCTAAAAATTATTATATATCATCATCATAATCGTTTTTATGTTCGTTTGTCCATGCTTCTCTCCACTCATCACATTCCTTCCTCATTTCCTCTAGGAGTCTCAGTAATTTGAAATCAGCTCTCACCACATCCACCCAGGTCTTCCTTTGTCTTCCTCTATTGTGACTTCCTACCACAGGGATTTCCTGGCACTTCTTCATCCAGCAATCACCATCCATGTGCATCACATGTCAATACCAACTCAATCTTCTCTCTTTTGTACCACTTCATATTCCTCTTAATAGGTAACTTCCAATCTCTCTCTCTCTATTATATTAGGAGCTACCAGTTTAGACCAGTAAGACCATTGTTCAGTTAAGTACTTGACACTTGGGAAAGTAGGGTGTATGTATTATTGCAATACATATATATATATATATATATATATATATATATCTTTATATATATATGTGCGTGTGTGAATCTGCCCCTGGTGAGCTAAACATAGTCCTCTGACCTAATTTTCTCCCTATGTTCAACCCGTCCTACCCATGCTAGCGTGTAAGATGGATGTTAAATGACGACGATGATGATATATATATATATCTCATGCCGTATTACATATATATATGTAATATCCTCTCAAATGTTTTCCATAGCAAGGAAGCAAAATCATTATTATCATAACACACTGGGGTTGATTTAATCAACTTTCTCCTTTCTCCATGAAATGGTTGGCCTTGTGCCTAAATCAGAAACCATTGATTGGCAGTATCGGTAGAGGGTCTGACGCCATGCTTTCCAGCATAGTTACGTCCCTTTACGGACTGAGTTCAAATCCCGCCAAGGTTCACTTTGCCTTTCATCCTTACGGGGTCGATAAAATAAAGTACCAGTAATACACTGGGGTAATTGCTGGCCTTGTGCCAAAAGTAGAAACAATTATATTCTGTTAAAATTGTTTCTACTTTAGGCACAAGATCAGCAATTACCCAGTACATTACTGGTACTTTATTTTATCGACCCCGTAAGGATGAAAGGCAAAGTTAACCTTGGCGGGATTTAAACCCAGACCGTAAAGGGCCGTAACTCTGTGCTGCAAAGCATAGCGTCAGACCCTCTACCGATACTGCCAATCTACCTATAACAACAACATCATCATGAATAATATTTTGTTATAATACTTATCTTACACACAAACCCTCCTACTGTATCGTATTGTACTGTCTTTAATGTTTCCTTAATGTGAACCCTGTGTGGCTAATAAAGAAATTATTGTTATTATATATGTATGATTATGGTGGTGTTGATCATGGTAATGGTGGCAGTGTTGGTTTTGGTGTTGTTGGTGGTTGTGGTGGTCGTGCTGTTGGTGGTGTTGTTGTTGGTGGTGATGGATGATGGTGGTGGGTGAGTGTGGTGTTACTGGTGGTGGCATCGACAATGGCAGTGGTGGTGCTGGAGCTGGTGTTGACAGTGGCAGTAATGGTGGTATGGCAGATCCAGCCTGCAACAGCCTTCCCGGAAACTACCAATTACTAAATGGGGAGAAATCCGACAGCTGTCTATTTATTTTCCCCTCTTCCTGAGACCAAACATTATTTATTAGTATTTTGAAATGTAGTTGTCCCAAAGCAAACGACTATAATAATAGTAATTGATCACAATATATAACAGTTGTACAAACCACATAAAGCACCCGCGGAGATGGATAAAAACTGACAGAGGCACTTGGGGATACAAGGTTTGACTCTTTGCAGGCATCTCTGACTTCTCTATTTCATCTTGGTGGGGGCGTTACATGATTTTTAAAACTTTTTATTGTGGTCACCTATTATTATTATATTCATATTCAGGCAGTAAATTGGCAGAGTCGTTAGAACCTCATAGAATGCTTTATGGTAATCACTCCTACTCTCTGCTCTCAGAGTTCAAATCACGCCGAGGTCAACTTTGCCTTTCATCCTTTCGCGGTCGATAAAATAAAGTACCAGTAATACACTGGGATAATTGCTGGCCTTGTGCCAAAAGTAGAAACAATTATAATTTTCAAGGGCAGTGGATAGGCAGTATCAGTAGAGTGTTGGACAACATGCTTTATGGCATATAGTTACAACCCTTTATGATCTGGGTTCTAATCCCACCGAGGTTAGCTTTGCCTTTCATTCTTATGGATTGTTAAAATAAAGTACCAGTAAAACCCTGGTGTCAATTTAATTGACTTCTCTCAAAATTGCTGGCCTTGTGCCTAAATTAGAAACCATTATCATTATTATCAAATCCTGCTGAGGTTAACTTTGCCTTTCATCCTTACAGGGTTGATAAAATAAAGTACCAGTAATGGACTGAGGTCGATTTAATCGAATTTTCCCCCTCCCCAAAATTGTTGGTCTTGTGCCTAAATCAGAAACCATTATTATTATTATTATAAGGGCAGTGTATTGGCAGTATCGGTAGAGGGTCGGACAACATGCTTTGCAGCATAGAGTTACAGGCCATTATGATCTGAGTTCAAATCGCGCCGAGGTTAACTTTGCCTTTCATCCTTACGGGATCGATAAAATAAAGTACCAGTAATGCAGTGGGATAATTGCTGGCCTTGTGCCAAAAGTACAAACAATTATTATAGTCATATACCAAGTAAGATAACTTGGTAGAGCATGAGGCCATAAGAGAGATGTGGCTCTCCGGCTTGTCTGTGAGGTTTGTTGCCCTACATGAGTAACAACTTGGTCTGTGAAAGTCTGTCCAACCCTTGCTAGCAAGAAAATCGTCATCATCATCCTCATCATTACACACGTATATATATTAACTAGAGCAGTAGAAGTTGATGGAAGCCGTGGAGTAGAGAGACACAAGAAGACCTGGGATGAGGTGATAAAAGCCGACCTTACCCAATTGCACTTCTCAAGGGCGATGACAGACGATCGTGACCTCTGGCATCACACAGTAATACAGAAGATCTGACTTCCCACAGGAACAAGCCGAAGCATATAGACAATATACGCCCACTCCCTCCCACTGCAAAGTGGTCGTAGAGGTGCCACAACAAAAAAGCACCCAGTCCACACTGTAAAGTGGACGTGCAGGCGCCACAAAAAAAAAGCACCCAGCACTCACTGTAAATGAGGTTGGTGTTAGGAAGGACACCCAGCTGTAGAAATCAAACCAGAATCAGTTCCCATATGAGCAAGACAAGGTCAGCCGACTGGACACTACCCACAACAGGACAACCCATCTAACCTATGTTAGCGTGGAAGAACGGACGTAAAATGGTGATGATGATGATCATCATCATTGTTGGCCTTATCTTGTATCCCAGAATTTAATTTTTCCTTTGCTGGTCATTTCCTTTGTGGTGATGACTATTCCTTAGCATTGTGAACTAAGTAGACTAATTCTTGTCTGGAAGAGTTGATGGCCTTGACTGCATGGTAATGTTGGTGGAGGACAAGGTTGATCTTGTCAAGTCTTTCTCTCTTGTTGCTTGATTTTTTTGTTTTTTCTTCTAGTGTCTTCGAAGATTTTGGTTCCAATGATGATGGAACATCGCCAGTTCGTACAGTTTCAGGCTTGTGTTTCAAATTATTTAGGCTCAAATCCAGTAGCTTTCAGTGTTGTTTTGAATTGGTCCTTTTCTCTTCGAAAAGGGCAACCCCGTGGTCTTTTTCCTGAAGTGAGCTTACTGGATAACACTTTACCTATGTACTATCCCGCTAAAATAACTGGACATTTTTTTTTATCACTCTAAGATTTGCAGGATCAAATATTATCTGGAATAACAAACAGACACCAGGTGGGTCTGAGGGGTTGTATTTGAGGCAGTCACACAATCTGCTAGAAAGAACAGCGAAATGCTTACTATCTGAAAAAAAGAAAAAAAGACACAATTTTGAGTAATTCTAGATACATAGCCAGGAAAAAAGATGAGATGTCTCTATGGCTAGAATGCCTTTGATCAGAAGTATGCTTGGTCAGGGCTGACCTAGTGTTAAAGAGCCAGTGTATATTTAATCGGCCATATTCTCTTCCCAGGTATTAGGAGCAAATGTGTTTTGATGGTAACATTTAAAAGGATATATTTTGATCCACACTTAAGTTTAGGGTGGGAAGCATTGTCGAAGGAATTGTAAATACAGGGATACAGTGTACCTATTCTAAACCAGATACACACAGGTATACAGTGTACCTATTGTAAACTAGATTCACATAGGGATATGGTATACCTATGGTAAACCAGATACACTCAGGGATATAGTGTACCTATTGAAAACCAGATACAGACAGGGATATGGTGTACCTATTGTAAACTGGGCACACACAGGGATACATCATACCTATTGTAAACTGGACACTGAAAGAACCATAAGTCATAGAGGCCCAGCAAAATGACATAGGAAATGCTGCCTTTCTTTTTCTAACTAAGGTTATCTTGCTCAAGAACCCAATGCAACAGGAATTGAATCCACAACCTTATGATCATGAGTCAAACGCTCCTACCACTAAGCCTTCATCTTCATCTTTTTTTATCAATGAAATTAATGCACTAACATTCTGTATAGATTAATATACCAATTATGTCTGCAAGGAAGTTTAATATAACCTGCTTGTTTGTGTGGCGGTATACAATTTCAGACTATTAACAGTTTAACATATCACACATTGTTATGAGACTGAAACAGTCAATATTCCTGCTATGGTTGTTGTCCACATTAATCATATACCACCTATGGTTGTGTGTGAGATAATATATCTTCTTTACATGAACATTCAAAGAAAATATATCACACGCTGTCCAATCCAGAGCTGATTGTTTGCTGGAATTCCAATAGATTTCCTTTAATAGGTATTTATCTTGCCATAGTTCCACCATGACTTGCTAACCAAATAGCAATTGACATTTATACTATTAATAGATCTACCTTAGTCTTACTCTGACCGCCCCCACTCTCTCTCTCTCTCCCTCTCTTTCTCTCTCTCTCTCTCTCTCTCTCTCTCTCTCTCTCTCTCTCTCTTAATATATATTTCTCATTTGTTGCAAGCAGGGAAAAGCGGAAGTAAAATGATGATGATGATAATGATACACACACACACACACATATATTGTTATACTTTGGGAGGGTCATGTTGCCAATAAGAAACACACACACCAGTTGCTTTCACTTCAATTTATTATAAATTAAATTTATAAATTTAGGAATTTATAAATTTCCGGTTGGTTGGTTGGTTCCACAACCAGACGATTGTTCATATATTGTCAAAGTTCTTTCGTCACACATTCTGTGACCTCTTCAGTGACTGGGGATTCTTTTCTTTGTTTTTGTGCCTCTCCTTTGTTCTGTTCTACGCCATATATATATATATATATCCCATACAGAGGGATATATATATATATATCCCTCTCTCTCATATATCATCATCCTTATCATCATTGTCATCATTTTCATGCTTGCATGGAATACATAGGGGGAAGCTAACCGAAGATGGAAATAAACACAAGCAACATAGTTATTCTTTCAGCATAAGCTGTGTGAAAATATGCACGAGTCAGAAACAGACCTTTCGCTAGTGAATTCGGTGTTAGAAAGAAGGAGAACCGTTTTCACAGCGAACGGGAGGAAGAAAGAAGGGGAGAAACAGGGACTGAGTGAGTGGGAGTTCGAGGAAGAGGTCAGTAGAGAGAAAGTGTTAACTGACATGGCAGAGGGGAAATCATGTCCTTAGAATTATTAGATAAAATATATACAATTTCCTCTCCCAATTAGCATAATTAACCATACAAAAAATCAATTAGACCAGGCTATAAGAATAAATACATATATATATATATATATACATATTGTATATATGTATGTGTATATATATATATATATATAGTGAAAACTGGAACAGGAACAAAAACAGAGAGGCAGTACAAGCAAAGGTTTATTAGTTTCACACTCTTGAGTGTGTATATATATATATATATATATATATATATATATATATATATATATATACACATATGTTTATCTCTATCTATCTATCTATCTATCTATCTATCTATCTATCTATCTCTCTATATATATATATATGTGTGTGTGTATATATATATATATATATATATATATATATATATATGTGTGTGTGTGTATATATATATATATATATATAGTATTTACGTATCGAGAAAGAGAAAAAAAGGGGGGATAGGTGATACATATAGTTATTTGCCAAGTAGCGTATGCCAAAGGTGCTCGATACTAGTGCCGGCAGTATTAAATATTAGAAGTGTTAATATTTAGTGGGCTAGAGAGTTAGCAGAGCGTAAGCACGTGGGAAAGTAAAAAATCGGAGAATAGACCGTTAAAACATGTTTATTTAAAATATCACCTACGTACGTTTCGCCCAGTTGGGCTTCTCAAGGGCATAAATAATCACAAGTGTTCCATATATAGGTCGGAAAGAGTTTCGGGGGTTAAATCTACATCAAGATTCATTGCTCGCAAAAATATCTTGTTTTGATTTTGCAGCAGGTCAAGGGAGGTAACTCTGGCCGGTGTTAGGGCAGTCTTTCCCGGATAATTTTTTTTTTTTTTTTTTTTTTTTGCCGCATCCGTTTGTCTGAAGCTGGGTCTGGTATGCAAGGATTGTTTTCTGGGTGTTATTTTGCAGCGCCTGCCCGCCGGGGTGTTAAGACTTGTTGCAGGGAGATCCAGTGTACTATTTCACTCTTCATCCTTAACCCATCTAAAGAAGGATATTTTTAAGCGATGTGTACAACTTATCGCTGTTTCAGCTCTGCTGTTGATAAGCTCGTGGGGTGCAGTTATGATGTGGTAGAGCTCCATGAGGCAAAGATCGCATTTCCTCTTGAAGTTGTACGGTGCAGCCCTGCCGACAATCTCCCAGTGCGTGGAGAAGCTGATGTTTAAGTCCTTTAGTGATGTGATGTAGTCCGCGAGCGAAGTGGAGTGCCTTAGTTTTCTATTTGTGAAAGAGTGGAGATGTGTTCGAAACCTAATTTTGAACGGGCCGGAGGTGGCCCCTATATAATGTTTAACGCTATTGTGGCTAGTAATAGTGCATCTAATAGTGCATCTATAAACAAATTAAAAAAATTAAAAATTATCCGGGAAAGACTGCCCTAACACCGGCCAGAGTTACCTCCCTTGACCTGCTGCAAAATCAAAACAAGATATTTTTGCGAGCAATGAATCTTGATGTAGATTTAACCCCCGAAACTATTTCCGAACTATATATGGAACACTTGTGATTATTTATGCCCTTGAGAAGCCCAACTGGGCGAAACGTACGTAGGTGATATTTTAAATAAACATGTTTTAACGGTCTATTCTCCGATTTTTTACTTTCCCACGTGCTATATATATATATATATATATATATATATATATATATATATATATATAGAGAGAGAGAGAGAGAGAGAGAGAGAGAGAGAGAGAGAATATTAAAACAATGAAATTAAACAAAAAAACTGTTAATTCATAGTAAAACGCAATATTTTACGATCGTTTCTGGGGGGTAGTTCCCTGTATACCCATTCTATTATTGATATATGTAAAACATATTACAAAATATCATAGTAAGAAAAGATACATACGTCTTCCCTACCCGCCGTCTTCAGAAATTTCTGAAGACGGCGGGTAGTGAAGACGTATGTATCTTTTCTTACTATGATATTTTGTAATATATTTTACATATATCAATAATAGAATGGGTATACAGGGAACTACCCCCCAGAAACGATCGTAAAATAATGAATTTTACTATGAATTAACCGTTTTTTGTTTAATTTCATTGTTTTAATATTTCTATTTTTGACTCTGTATCCAATGAATTATATCATTGAAAATTTTGTATTTTAAACTTTGCTTCACGACATTTACATACGGATTACATTGAGTTCTTCATACGGTTTAGACCCTACCATTGATTTATCTCTCTCTCTCTCTCTATATATATATATATATATATATATTATATATATATTATATATATATTATGAAATATATATATTATATATATTTTGAAATACTGTTGGCTTCATGCTCACAATAATTTCTATACTTTCATTTAAATATATATATTTTTTTTCATTTCATTTCATTTTACGTCCACTTTTCCCTGCTTGCAAGGGTGGGACGGGAACTGATTCTGGCTTCATTTCTACAGCTGGATGCCCTTCCTAACACCAACCTCTTTTACAGTGAGTGCTGGGTGCTTTTTTGCCGTGGCACCTCCACGCCCACTTTGCAGTGGAATGAGACTTGAGTCCCTATCATCTCATTCCTACAGCTGAGTAAACTGGAGCAATGTGAAATAAAGTGCCTTGCTCAAGGAAACAACACATCACCCGGTCTGAGAATTGAACTCACAACCTTTCGATTGCAAGGCCAATGCTCTAACCACTAAGCCATGTGCCTCCACATATATATATATATATACACACACACATCTATACACATATGTATATCTCTATCTATCTATATATATTTTTGTGTGTGTGTGTGTGTGTGTGTGTGTATATGACTGTTTCTTGTATTCTTTTGTTTTCCTTTTTTCCTTTGTGTGAGGGTGGGGTGGGGGAGGAGAGAAAATGCAACTTTAAAGATATAATCATTTTATCCCTAAACATCAAAAACAACTCTCCTACAAATTCTACCACCACTACTACCACTATTACACCCCCACCAGTACCGACCACCCACCACAATCACTACCACCACCTCCTGCCGCCACCTCCCGCCACCACCACTACCACCACCACCACTACCATCACCATCTCCATCACCACCGCCACCACAACCACCACCACTAACACCATCTCCATCACCACAACTACCAACCACCACCATAACAACAACTACTACCACCACCTCAATCACCAACCACCACCACCTGGCTGGTTGGTTAGCCAGTTGGATAGTTGGCTGGCTGGTTGGTTAGCCAGTTGAATGGTTGGCTGGATGGTTGGATGGCTGGATGGTTAGCCAGCTGGCTGGTTGGCTGGCTGGTTGGCTGATTTGTTGATTAGTTGGCTGGTTGGCAGAAGTGGTATGATAAGTTATTTAATCAAAAGTCCACTGTCAAACATGGTAAGGCTATTTAAACCTCAGATACTCCCTGTTGAAAGATTATGCTAGAAGGACTCACAGAAACTGAAAACATTTGTAAGTATCTTCCAGTGCATGTAGACCAGTTACATAAAGATAACTGAGCAGTCAATATATAAATTTGAGTGACTTCCGTCTGTCCGTCTATCACACGTCTATCTAGAGTAGACTGAGGAAGGAAGGGGTGATGACGTCACAGACTAGAGTAGACTGAGGAAAGAAGGGGTGATGACGTCACACACTAGGGATGACTAAGGAAGGAAGGGGTGATGACGTCACACACTAGAGTTGACTGAGGAAGGAAGGGGTGATGACGTCACACCCTAGAGATGACTAAGGAAGGAAGGGGCAATGACGTCACACACTAGAGGTGACTGAGGGAGGAAGGGGGGATGATGTCACACTAGAGATGATTGAGGATCAAGAAATGAAAGAAAGAGAGAGGGTGAGGGACAGATACTACATCCCAGTCTGAACAGTGCCTCAGCCATGCCCCACAGACAAAATGGCAAAGATGTTATCATGAAGAATGGACAGAGACACCCACTGCAACAGCCACCTTACCTCATGGGACTCCCTCTTCAAGTGAGGTGCAGTCTTTCAGACTTTACAGAAGAAATCAGCAGTGTGGACACCAAGTATGTCAGAGGTCTTGATGGAAACCAGTGCCAAGAGAAAGCAGTTGGTCAGGCCCTGGTATTTAACTACCTTCATTTCCTCACATTGTGGACACCGGAGCCCAAGTTTGTGGATGAAACAACAAGGTTGGAGGCAGAGAACAGGGCACTAAACATCTTATCCCAAATTAAGCATTTGCCCCTCTCAAAATGGAAGAGGTTTAAACTGTTGGGACTCTCATCACCGCCACAGTCAAGGCCAGCTGGCTCTAATTGTGAAGGGAACTGGCTGTATTGAGGCCCTTTCTATTATTTAATCTTTATCAATCACCATCATTGATACTGTCCACTTTTTTCCATCTCCAGGAGCTTATATGACCAACATTGACTATTTTTCATGGCTGAAAACCTGTGTTCAAGCTATTAACTTCAAGTTAACTTAATATTTTGTTGCATCTCAGAGTTGCCACATTTAATGTTGACACTCTAACAGGTAGATCTGGTGAGATAGTGGAGATGCTGGAGAGAAGGCATGTGGATGTGCGCTGTGTGCAAGAGGTGAGATGGAGAGGTGCCTCTGCAAGACTAATCGCAGGCGAACATCTTAGTTATAAGCTTTTCTGGGTGGGTAATGATGATGGGTTAGGTGGAGTAGGCATTTTACTGGCTGAGAGATGGATTGATAAGACAATAGAGGTAGTTTGAGTTAGTAAAAGAATAATTAAGATTAGATTAGTTGTAGGCAAGAGACTACTGGATGATATATATATATATATATGTGGGTAAAGACCCCCCTTTGATCATGAATGACCATGGGATTTGCACCTAGAAAGTTCCCTTCCGAGACACAAGTCCAGTTGCAAGGACCAGCAGTCACCCATGTATACCAGTCTCCTCTCTCCACACCACCAATGTTGTCCAAGGGAAAATCAATGGCTGATACAGCTTAGCACCAGTGACATCACAACTCATTTCTACAGTTGAGTAAACTGGAGCAATGTCAAATGAAGTGTCTTGCTCAAGAACACAACGCAAAGCCTGGTCTGAGAAAGAGAGAGAGAGAGAGGGGGAGAGTGTGTACATAAGCAAGACTCAGATCCCTGGCTTGTCTGGAAGATCAGTAGCTTTGTTTCAGTACTGACTTGGTCAATATAGATCTGTCCAACCCTTGCTAGCAGGGTAATTGGACATTAAATAACAATAATTGTTTCTACTTTAGGCACAAGGCCAGCAATTACCGAGTGTATTACTGGTACTTTATTTTATCGACCCCGTAAGGATGAAAGGCAAAGTTAACCTCGGCGGGATTTGAACTCAGAACATAAAGGGCCATAAGTCTTTGCTTCAAAGCATGGCGTCAGACCCTCTAAATAACAATAATGATGTAAATCTTTACATGAAAAAGTCAACAAAGAAAAACAACATAGGTGAACAATACAATTGATGATATATATGAGATGAATGCCTGTTATATACACACATGTGTGTGTATATATACTAATATGTGTATATATGTATATATATAAGGTCAAAATCCATTCTCATTCAAATTTTTTCCAAATGTTTTACATTTTTGTTGAAGAATACAAAATATAATGACATACTTAAAATTTATCATTAGCTTGTTGTAGTAGTAGTAGTAGTGGTGGTGGTGGTGGTGGTGGTGGTGGTGGTGGTAGTAGTAGTGGTGGTGGTTGTGGTGGTGGTTGTGGTGGTGGTGGTGGTTGCGGTGGTAGTAGTAGTGGTGGTGGTGGTGGTTGTGGTGGTGGTGGTGGTAGTAGTAGTGGTGGTGGTCGTGGTGGTAGTAGTAGTGGTGCTGGTGCTGGTGCTGGTAGTAGTAGTGGTGGTGGTTGTGTTGGTTGTGGTGGTAGTAGTAGTGGTGGTGGTGGTAGTCGTAGTCGTAGTAGTAGTAATGGCAGTAGTAGTAGTAGTGGCAGTAGTAGTTGTAGTAGTGGCAGTAGTAGTAGTAGTAGTAGTAGTAGTAGTAGTAGTAGTAGTAGTAGTAGCAGTAGTGGTGGTAGTAGTAGTAGGTATTGTTGTTGTTGGTAGTGATGGTATTGTAACTGCTGTTGTAGTTGCTGTTCTTGGTGGTGCTTGTGTTGTTGCTGTTATTGTTGTTGTTATTGTTGTTACTGTAGCTGTTGTTGTTGTTGTTGTTGTTGCTTTAAATGTAGCTATTGTTGCTGTTGTTGTTGCTGCTATTGTTGTTGTTATTGTTGTTGTTGCCATAACTGTTGTTGTTGTTGTTGTTGTTGTTGTTGTTCCTGTAGCTGTTATTGTTGTTATTGTTGTTGCTGTAGCTGTTGTTGTTATTGTTGTTATTGTTGTTGCTGTAGCTGTTGTTGTTGTTGTTGTTGTTGCTTTAAATGTAGCTATTGTTGCTGTTGTTGTTGTTGTTATTGCTGCTATTGCTGTTATTGTTGTTGTTTTAATGTCAATGTCTTCTTGATCTAGAATGATATCTGTGACCTTATATTATTGACCTTACCACATATTTACACCCTCTCCTACCATTGTCACACCCTCCCCTACCACTGTCACACCCTCCCCTACCACTGTCACACCCTCCCCTACTACTGTCACACCCTCCCCCACCACTATCTCCGACCCCTTGTCATTACCTACCACCCCCTACAATTATATCAACCCCAGTATTTGGCCACTACATTGAGGTCTGGTCTGGAACTAAACACTACAAAATATTTTGTCTGCTGTTCTAACAATTCTGCCAACCCACTCCATTTCACCAGATTTAATTCTTTCTAACATAGACACAATGCCAGCAATTGGAGGGGGAGGTGTCAAATATATTGACCCAGGTGTCAGCAATTGGAAGCGAGGGTAGTCAAATATATTGATCCCAAGGTCAGCAATTGGAGAGGTGGAGGGAGTAAATCATATTGACCCAGGGGTCAGCAATTGGAGGGGGTGTAAAATATATTGACCCCAAGGCCAGCAATTGGAGGGGTGGAGGGAGTAAATCATATTGACCCAGGGGTCAGCAATTGGAGGGGTGGTGTGAGTTTGTTATATTGATCCCAAAGTCAGGAATTGGAGGGGAGAAGGAGTCAGTTATATTAACCCCAAGGTCAGCAATTGGAGGGGGGCAGGGTCAAATATATTGACCCCAAGGTCAGCAATTGGAGGGGTGGAGGGAGTAAATCATATTGACCCAGGGTCATCAATTGGAGGGGTGATGTGAATCAGTTATAGTGATCCCAAAGTCAGCAATTGGAGGGGTGGAGGGAGTTAGTTATATTGACTCCAAGGCCAGCAATTAGAGGGGTGGAGTGAGTCAATTATATTGACCCTAATACTTAACTGGTTCTTTATTTTATTGCCCCCAGAAGGATGAACTCAGGATTTGAACTCAGAACATAAAGAGCCAGAACTAAATACCACCTAAATCAGAAATGCAGTGCATTGGAGGTATCGGTGGAGTGCCGTATGCCATGCTTTTCAGCATAGAGTTACGGCCCTTTACATACTGAGTTGAAAGCCTACTGAGGTTAGCTTTGTCTGTCAGGGGGTCGATAAAAAAAATACCAGTCATGCACTGGGGTCGATTAAATCGACTTTCTCCTCCCCTTAAATTGCTGGCCTTGTGCCTAAATTAGAAACAATTATTAATAACATAGATAATTGTTTCTATTTTAGGCACAAGGCCAGCAATTACCCAGTACATTACTGGTACTTTATTTTATCGACCCCGCAAGGATGAAAGGCAAAGTTAACCTCGGCCGGATTTGAACTCAGATCGTAAAGGGACATAACTATGCTGGAAAGCATGTCCGACCCTCTACCGATACTGCCAAATCACCGCCCTACCCTATAGATAATGTTTGCATTGACCACAAAGGGTTTACAAAAAATACATTAAGGACAGCACAGGATAGCACAAGACAGTAGAGGACGGTACAGGACAGTAGAGGATGGTACAGGACAGTAGAGGATGGTACAGGACGGTAGAGGACAGTAGAACAGTACAGGATGGTACAGGACGGTAGAGGACAGTACAGGACGGTAGAGGACGGTACAGGACAGAACAGGGCGGTACAGCACGGTAGAGGACAGTAGGACAGTACAGGATGGTACAGGATGGTAGAGGACAGTACAGGACGGTAGAGGACGGTACAGGACAGAACAGGGCGGTACAGGACAGAACAGGGCGGTACAGCACGGTAGAGGACAGTAGGACAGTACAGGATGGTACAGGACGGTAGAGGACAGTACAGGATGGTAGAGGACGGTACAGGACAGAACAGGGCGGGACAGAACAGGGCGGTACAGCACGGTAGAAGATAGTAGGACAGTACAGGATGGTACAGGACGGTACAGGACAGAACAGGGCGGTACAGCACGGTAGAGGACAGAACAGGGCGGTACAGCACGGTAGAGGACAGTAGGACAGTACAGGATGGTACAGGACGGTACAGGACAGAACAGGGCGGTACAGCACGGTAGAGGACAGTACAGGATGGTACAGGATGGTAGAGGACAGTACAGGACGGTACAGCACGGTAGAGGACAGTAGGACAGTACAGAATGATGCAGGGGGTACAGGATGGTACAGGACAGTGCAGGACGGTACAGGATGGTACAGAACGGTACAGTACGGTACAGGACGGTACAGGACAGTACAGGATGGTACAGAACGGTACAGGATGGTACAGGATGGTACAGGATGGTACAGGGCGGTACAGGACGGTACATAACAGTACAGGACAGTACAGGAAGGTACATGACAGTACAGGATGGTGCAGGAGGTACAGGATGGTACAAGACAGTACAGGATGGTACAGGATGGTACGGGACGGTACATGACAGTACAGGATGGTACAGGATGGTATGGGACGGTAGAAGATGATAGAGGATGGTACAGGGCAGTACAGGACGGTACAATACAGTAGATGACGGTAGATGACAGTAGAGGACGGTACAGGGTGGTACAGGACGTTACAGGGTGGTACAGGACAGTAGAGGACAGTAGAGGGCGGTAGAAGACAGTACAGACCAGTACAGGACAGTACAGGATGGTACAGGATAGTACAGGAAGGTAGAGGATGGTACAAATATGGGTTTCTGCTTGTAAATAATGAGTATAAAACAAAAATAAAGGTAACACAACAAAATAAATAATAAGAAAGCAAAGTGTAGTAAAATAATCTTTATTACAACGGTGTGTCTATGTGAGAGGATTGTTGTGTGTGTATATAAATGTGTATTGAGAGAAGTAGATGGTGAGGGTATACAGGAAGAGAGTGAGAAAGAGAGGGACTATAATCAGAGAGAACTATATATATATATATATATATATATATATATATATATATATATATATATATATATATATATAGGAAAATGTTCAAGATCCCGACGGCAGAGCTCAAGCCTATTACCCACTCTACTACCCTAAGTATTGAGTACTCTGGAGGGTTATGGTCCACCTGGTTCCTTACCACACTTCCTTCATTATATATATATATATATATATATATAGAGAGAGAGAGAGAGAGAGAGAGAGGAGAGACCACAAACAGAGAAAGACATTATAGAGATAATAGAGACAAAGAGAGGAGTTCATAACACTGTGTAACATATTTTGTGTTCCCCGGTTATAAGTGTCATTTCATGGTTTGTTATATCCCATTATTATAAAAAAAAACACTATTATTTAATCAGAAGTTTGGGTTTGTGGTCAGGAGTTTGATATTTCGAAATTTTCATATTTTTCAAGAAAAAACATTTTTTTTAAATTTATCAGTTCATATAATTAAATCAACAGAGTATATATTTATTTTATTACACAAGCTTATCAAAAGCAAACAAGTAAAAACAAATAACACTTATAAAGCAACTTATACAACGTCAGAAATGACTGAATTTCCTGGATTTGCGGTTGTATTCCAGGTCACATTCCCGCACAAACTGCTTCATCAACCCCAACTTAATGTGCAGTGGCGGCATGAGCACAATCCTGGGATCAACTAGTGGGTCCCACATGACGTTCTGGGTCCCAACTACAAATTCTGTTCGCTGCTCCCAGTTCTTTCTTTTGTAGTGGTCAGAGGTGGCTCTGCTGTCCCAAAGGCAGAGGAAGCATTGGAATTTGATAAAGCCTCCTTGGAGTCCAAGCAGGAAAGCCACCATCTTGAAGTCTCCAATGATATCCCAATTGTACTGGTTGTATTGCAGAGTTTCCAAGAGGACTTTCACACTGTAGTAATCTTCCGTCGGGCAGACTGAATGAGCTAGGGGCGGTGTCGAGAACTTGTTTCCATTGTGGAGGAGGACAGCCTTCAAACTTGTGGTGGAGCTGTCTATAAATAGCCGCCACTCCTTGGGCACAAACGGCACCCCGATAACGTCAAACAGTCCAGGCACATCATGGCAGAAGCAGAGGCCATCCCTAAGAGTGTAAAAGCCTGAGAAAGGTTTGTGTCGACTTCTCTGACTTGTCACCTGCACTTCCTCCTTGACCAAGTTCCACGGCTTCATCCTGGAGACGAATGCTTAAAACACAACTTGCCCTTTATTCAGGGTGTGAAAATCCAGTATCAATAAATCTCTTTAATCCACTTTTTAACAATTTTATACTTTATTGCACTTTTATAATTTTCTTTAGGTATTACTCTTTATTTATAATTTTAATTTAACCTGAAACATATATAAAAAAAATCATTTAACATAAGCAAATTAAACTTACATACAACGTAAAATCCAGCATACAAATAATTCTAGTGAATAGCTTAGAATTTTTACAAACCCAAACTTTTAACTGTTTAATAGTACTTTTTTTTTTTATTTATTTGGGATCTAAGCAGCTCAAAAAAAAGTGATTACAAGCCAGGAACAGAGAAAAATTTTTTTTTTGTTACACTGATTATAATCAAAGAGAGAGGGAGTAAATAGAATGCAGAGTGAGAGAGGGAGAGAGACCAGAGAAGGAGAAAGACCACAAAGAGAGACAGACTGATGTACAGACAGGTACAGATATAGCAGCTAATTAAAACACTTGTACAACTGTTAGCAGGAAGAAAAATATAGAAATATAAAAAGAAGGAAAAAATAGTACATGTATACACACACACACACAACACACACACACACATATATATATATATATGTTGTCTTCTGTGCCTATGTAAAAAAATCCATCTAAATTCCCTACTATACTACATACATATATATATATATATATCATCATCATCATTTTACGTCCGCTTTTCCCTGCTTGCAGGAACGTATCTTACATTGCCCATGGAGTATGCTGAGATACAACCAGTCCTGGCATTGATAAATATGCTGGGTCCGTCAACTCCTTATTATATATATACCTATATATATATATATATATATATATATAATGAAAAATTTGAACAGGGACAGAACAGAGAGGCAGTACAATAAATGTTTATTAAATTCACGCTCAGGAGAGTGGGGGGTAGGTGGGGGACGACGTTTCAGGCATAAGCCCTTCCTCAGGTGAGAAGTGTGTGGGAACAGAGTTCAAAAGGTGTGTAGGGGAGTGGTGGAGAGACATATAGCGAAAGGAAACGGTGCGAATGAAAAATTAACAAATAAAGACAAAAAATATAAAAAATAAAAATAAAGCATGATCAAAATATAAGGAATGAGAAAATTTAAAAATAAAGGCATGATCAAAATAAACTGAAATTAAAAGGGGGGTAAACAGGTGGTGGAAGGGTGTGGGGTGAGTAGGGGTGGTGGGCGGGTGGAGTGGGGAGAGGGAGGCGGGGTGTCCGAGCGGGGAGGGCTGAAGGTGGTGTGTGTGTGTAGGTGTGTGTGTGTATGTGAAAGTGAGGGTTGGGGGAAGAACGGGGTTGCATGTTCAGGAAGAGGTGTATTTAATTTGTTGGAAGTCCAACAAATATAAATGTTTATAACTGATTTAGAGCACTCAACAGTTTACTGGAGTAAATATTCAATGATATTAAATAAATGGAAACTATATTTATAAAACCATATTTATTTTATTATATATATTTCAAGGGTACCAAGACACATTGATACGCTTTCATCAGATAATATACAAAGTTTGTTTTATAAATAGAGACATACCCATGAAAATCATACCTTATCGGTTGGAAATTCACTGACTATCCAGTGAATTTCCAACCGATAAGGTATGATTTTCATGGGTATGTCTCTATTTATAAAACAAACTTTGTATATTATCTGATGAAAGCGTATCAATGTGTCTTGGTACCCTTGAAATATATATAATAAAATAAATATGGTTTTATAAATATAGTTTCCATTTATTTAATACTAGCAGTGGTACCCGGCGGTGCATGGGATAAGTTATTTTGGAACGCGGGCCGCCAACAGACCTAATCGTGGAAAAACTGCATGCCTGGACAATATGTAAACCGAATACTCTGATGGCTGGATAATGTTTAAGATTTTCCTCGATGAAGCAGGAAAAATGCAGGTTTTCACCTAATGCGGGCCCTGGGGGATCAAGATATTGAATTTTTTTATGTGCATAATATGCCTTGAAATTTCGGGAAAATCGGCTAGACGTAACACCTCCAAAATGCCATAAGAAGCTGAAAAAATGAAGTTTTTCACCTAATTTTCGATTTCATCTTTTTTTCTTGATACTTTCACTCGTGTAGGACACCTCGGTTATTTTCCATTTTGTAAAAAAAACCTCACTTTCTAATAAATATATATATATATAAACATTTATACATATATATATATATATATGTATATATATATGTATATACATATACATACATATATATGTATATACATATACATACATATATATATATGTATATATATGTATATATATACATATATACATTTATATATATATATATACAATATATTAATAAATGGAAACTATATTTATAAAACCATATTTATTTTATTATACATATTTCAAGGGCCACCAAGGCAAATTATGGTCCGCTTTCATCAGATAAAATACAGATCTGTTTTATAAATAAATATTGACATAACCGGAAAAAAAGACAACCTTAATGGTTGGAGCTTCCTGGATAGTTGAGTGCTTTATATCAGTTATAAAAATTCTTAAGCTTGTTGAATCACAACAAATTAAATATAACCTCTGCATATATATTATATATATATATATATATGTATGTATGTATAGATGGATTTTTTTTACATAGGCACAGAAGCCAACATGTCCTGGACCTCTGTTTTACAAACAATGAAGTGCTCATCCACAATGTAAAGGTGATACCAACAATTTTCTCGGATCATAACTTAGTAGAACTAATGATATGTGGTCCAAGAGAACCAACAGAGACACAACCATCAAGAAGCACCGGGACATTATCCAGCCTTAACTTCTACAAGGCGAACTGGAATAAGATTAAGAGAGTAATCCGGAAGCAAACATGGAGCGAAAACACCGCCACACAAGACACTAACACACAATTTCAACACTTCATGATAATGATATACACTATATGGAAAAAGTTTGTCCCAGAGAAAAAGGCAAACAGACACAAAAATCTTATTCCCAGAGATAGGAAAATCCTTATGAGACATAGAAGCAAGCTCTCAAACCAGTTGAATTCACAACAAGAAAACAAAAACAAGAAGGAACCCTATTTGAAACGTGCACTACTTGACACCGAGATTGCACTCAAACTTTCCCATGAAAATGAGAGGGCAAAGAAAGAAAGCAGGGCCATAGAAAATATTAAAACAAACCCTAAAGCCTTCTTTAAATTTGCAAAAGAAACTGCCTCAGTACACTGCAAGATTGAGCCACTCTTCCATACAGACGGTTCATTAACCGAGAATCCCCAAGAGATAAGTGAAATATTGAATGAACAGTACAAAAGTGTGTTCACATGTCCACTGAGGCACATGCAAATAACACAGCCAGAGGAGTTCTTTGATGCCACAACACTACATGAAGAAATGGCGACCATCAACCACATAGACATAACGGAGGAGGATGTGGTATATGCCATAGATGAAATTAGAACAGACTCAGCTGCTGGACCTGATGGATTCCCAGCAGTCCTCTTAAAAACATGTAAGCGGGCCTTAGCAACTCCACTGAAGATGCTTTTCAGAAGCTCCTTGGCTAGCGGTATACTACCCAGGGAGCTGAAAGAAGGCACAATATGCCCTATCCATAAAGGAGGTAGCAGAGCAGAGGCCAAAAACTATAGGCCAGTCTCCCTGATGTCGCATATCAGTAAGGTCATGGAGCGAGTTGTCAGAAAGAAACTGATCACTTTCCTCGAGGAAAATGAGTGCCTGACTAGCACGCAGCATGGTTTCCGCCCAGGAAGAAGCTGCCTTACACAGCTGTTACTTCACTACGACTGGGTACTGAAACAACTGCTAGACAGCTCACATGTGGACGTGATGTATCTTGACTTTGCGAAGGCCTTTGACAAGGTCGACCGCGGAATATGTCACAAACTACATGGACTCGGCATAACTGGAAAAGTAGGTGAGTGGCTGCATAACTTCTTAAAGGACAGAAGCCAGGCAGTCACTGCAAACGGGGCCCTCTCAAAGGAAACATCAATAACAAGTGGAGTACCTCAAGGGACAGTCCTGGGACCACTACTGTTTTTTGTGGCTCTCTCAGACATGCCCTCTGTAGTACATACAACAACATCCCTCACTAGCTATGCTGATGACACTAAGGTAGCACAGGCAATCAAAAATCCGGCTGATGCTGCCCTTTTACAACAAGATCTGGATGCCATATACAAATGGGTGGAA
>OZ024741.1:219070657-219090657 GCA_964016885.1 Eledone cirrhosa | reverse complement strand
TTTATTTTACAACCAATAGAAGAAAACTGAAAAGGTTTACCGGGAACCCTACTCCCGACCAGGATCGAACTTCAGACTAGGATCAACCCCGTCTATGATTCATCCAACTAGGCCACTGAGACAGCTACAAAAGTATAATGAAAATTGATAATCATAAATCTACTTTCAATATCAAAGTTAAAAAGTTGTGGTGTCATTCATGGCTTTCCTAGAGCTATTAGTAATATTTAGGGTCGACTTGTCAATCTTCTGCCCCTTTGGTAACAACCTTATTATTCCTGTGTCTTTAACTGTTGAATTAATTTAATTTGATTATTTTAGCAAACAATTAATATATATATATATATATACATATATATATATATATATATATATATATAGGAGGTAACATATTAAAAATTAACAAGAACCTTGAATATAAGAACCTTGCAATAATGATTAGTCTCCTTTGTATATATTCCATTAATCAGGGAATCATAGATGTTAAATCATCGGCAAAGGAGAAGATTTAACCCTATGATTACACTCTAAGCAAATCAGGGAATAACGGTATATACACACACATATATATATATATATATACATATATATATAATCATATAATCGTATTTATATATACATATTTCATTTCATTTCATTTTACGTCCACTTTTCCCTGCTTGCAAGGGTGGGACGGGAACTGATTCTGGCTTGATTTCTACAGCTGGATGCCCTTCCTAACACCAACCTCATTTACAGTGAGTGCTGGGTGCTTTTTTGCTGTGGCACCTCCATGACCACTTTGCAGTGGAATGCTCAAGGAAACAACACATCACCCGGTCTGAGAATTGAACTCACAACCTTTCGATTGCAAGGCCAATGCTCTAACCACTAAGCCATGTGCCTCCATATATATATATACATATTCATATACATACATATATTGTACATAGTGCCCGTCGGTGGAGCTCAAGCCGTTTTGATGGCGAGTGGATAACTGAATTATTTGTGCATTTTTCAGTTATTTGGAAATGCTATCTCCTCAGGGGCAAGGACCTAATTTGATTGACATGTCAAATAAGTGAAGAAATAAGTTGTGGTTTAGGGAGGAGGGGGAAAGTTACAGAGTGAACTTGGGATGGTGGTGGTGGGGGGGGGGGGGGGTCTATAACAGAAAGTTTCAGAGTTGCAAGAGATCTGTTGCTGTGTGTGTGCAGCACCTGTGCTGGTACTCACACTTGTATACATATGTACATATGTATATATACAGTATGTACATACACACACATATATATATATATATATAAATAAGGTTGGCATTAGGAAGAGCATGCAGCTGTAGAAAACAAGCTAAAATCAGTTCTGTTTGAGCAATACATGGTCACCTGACTTAGCATTGCCCACAACAGGACAACTTGTCTAACCCATGCGAGTGTGGGAAAATGGACGTAAAACAGTGATGATGATGATGATATATATACATATGTATATATATATACATATGTATATATATATATATATATATATGTATATATATGTATATATATATATACATATATATATATATACATGCCACTGGACCGAGATCTTTGGTGCTACACAGTTATACAGAAGACCCGCCTTGCCTAAGTACAAAGCAAAACCTACAGTCAGTAGGCACCTCTAACAAAATACACCCCCGTCCCACTACCCCCACCCCATCCACACCACCCCCTTAAATGTGAAGTTATGTTGGTACCACAACATCCAGTCCGAAACAAATGAGGTTGTGTAGGTGTCACAACAAAAGAACACACAGTCCACGCTGTAATGTGGCCGTGTAGGTAACACGGTAAAAACCTCCCAGTCCACACTGTAAACGTGGTTGGTGTTGTGAAGGGCACCCAGCCGTAGAAAACCCGCCAGACGTGTAGGTGTCACGATAAAAAAACAAACAGTCCACGCTGTAATGTGGCCATGTAGGTAACACGGAAAAAACCTCCCAGTCCACACTGTAAACGTGGTTGGTGTTAGGAAAAGCATCCAGCCATAGAAAACCCGCCAGACAGTCCTATATGAGCAGGACAACCAATCTTGACTCAAGTGGGAAAACTCCTGTCCAAACCCATGCAAGCGTGGAAGATGGACGTTAAACGATGATGTTGATGATGATGATATATATATACGTATATACATATATATACATATATATATATATATATGTAGGAAAGGAGTAGGCAGAAACTCCATTTTATGTCCCAAATGCAAAGTATGGGTGCATAAAAGATGTAGTGGGATCACAGGTAAGCTAACTAAGAATATAGATTTTATATGTGGCCGGTGCTCTGGTGCAATAAGTAGCAGCAAGTGCCCACAGAATACTAGCTCATTCCATTGCACAGATGGTTCTATAGAAATAGTGGACACCTTCCGTTACCTGGGTGACAAAATCAGCATTGGTGGAGGGTCCTCTGAAAGTACAGTAGCTAGAGTCAGAACTGGATGGAAAAAGTTCAGAGAGTTTATACCACTATTAGCCGCTAAAGGGTTCTCTCTAAAAATGAAAGGCAGGCTGTATGATGCTTGCATACGAACAGCAATGTTACATGGCAGTGAGACATGGGCATTGTGTGCAGAGGATATACGCAGACTGGAGAGGAACGAAGCTTGCATGCTCCGCTGGATGTGTAATAGTAATATACGTGAACGGCAAAGCATAAACGAACTAAGGGAGAAATTAGGAATAAGAGGGATCAGATGTTGTTTACTCGAGAGAAGACTACATTGGTACGGTCACGTGATGCGCATGAAAGACGACAGCTGTATAAAAAAGTGCAGGGCAATAAAAATAGATGGTAGCCATGGAGTAGGCAGACCCAGAAAAACCTGGGACGACTTGATAAATTCCGACCTCACACACTTGCACCTCTCCAAGACAATGTCACTGGACTGAGAGCTTTGGCGCTACACAGTTATACAGAAGACCCGCCTTTCCTAAGTACAAAGTGAAACCTACTACAGTCAGTAGGCACCTCTAGCAAAAATACATCCAGTCCCACTACCCCCACCCCATCCACACCACCCCTTTCAATGTAAAGTTATGTTGGTACCACAACATCCAGTCCGAAACAAATGAGGTTGTGTAGGTGTCACGACGAAAAACACACAGTCCACGCTGTAATGTGGCCGTGTAGGTAACACAGTAAAAACCTCCCAGTCCACACTGTAAACGTGGTTGGTGTTAGGAAGGGCATCCAGCCATAGAAAACCTGCCAGACAGTCCTATGCGAGCAAGACAACCACTCTTGCCTCAAGTGGGAAAACTCCTGTCCAAACTCATGCAAGCATGGAAAATGGACATTAAACGATGATGATGATGATGATGATATATATATATACATATATATATATATATATATATTTAGTCCAGAAATAGCCGTTGAAACGGCTTGAGCTCTGCCGTCGAGATCATACTTTTTCCTATTTCCAACTCTACTACCCTAAGTATTCAGTACTCTGGTGCGTTATGGTCCATCTAGTTCCTTACCACAATTCCTTTGTTATATATATACATATATACATATACATATATATATAGTGGGAAAAAGATAGTCTGCCCCAAATCGATCCAATAGAAGGAGCAGCGGTGCAAGTTAAAGGTAGTATAATAAGTAAGGCAATCAAAGATATAAAGACAGGCAAGGCAGCTGGGCCTTCGGAGATAGTTGCTGAGATGTTGAAGGCATCTGGAATGGTGGGACATACTATGGTCACCCGTATAGTTAACCAAGTAATACAGAATGGGGTCATACCAAAAGACCGATGTAGCAGCATCATCATTAACTGCTACAAGGGTAAAGGAGATGCTCTAGATAGAGGAAACTATAGAGGCATTAAGTTAGTTGACCAGGTCATGAAGGTCACAGAAAGAGTTATAGCGCAACTAATCAGAGAGCGAATTGATCTAGATGAAATGCAGTTTGGGTTTGTGTCAGGTAAAAGTACCACAGACGTTCTTTTCCCTGTACGACAACTACAAGAGAAGTACCTAGCTAAAAGTAAACCCCTATACTTAGCCTTTGTAGACCTGGAGAAAGCTTTTGACAGAGTCCCTTGCTCCATTATCTGGTGGGCTCTTAGAAAACTAGGTGTAGATGAATGGCTTGTGAGAGCTATACAAGCTATGTATAATGAAACAGTCAGTAAGGTTAGAATTAACAATGAATATTGTGAAGAATTTAGTGTAAAAGTTGGTGTTCACCAAGGCTCTGTCCTTGGCCCCCTCCTATTTATTATTGCCCTACAGGCTATAACAGAGGAGTTCAAGACCGGCTGCCCATGGGAACTCCTATACGCAGATGATCTAACGCTCATAGCTGAATCAATGGCTGAACTAGAGAATAATTCCAAATATGGAAGCATGGCCTAGAATCAAAAGGCCTTAAAGTTAACTTGTCTAAGACTAAAGTCCTAGTTTGTAGAAAGGAAAATAAGGCACAGGTACCCTCAGGGAAATGGCCATGCTCAGTGTGTAGGAAAGGAGAAGGCAGAAATTCAATTTTATGTCCTAAAATGCAAAGTATGGGTACAAAAAAGATGTAGTGGGATCACAGGTAAACTATCTAAGAACGTAGACTTTATATGTGGCCGATGCTCAGGTGCAATAAGTAGCAAGTGTCCACAGGATACTAGCTCCTTCTATTGCCCAGATGGTTCTATAGAAATAGTAGACACTTTCCGTTACCTGGGTGACGAAATCAGCAGTGGTGGAGTGTGTTCTGAAAGTACAGTAGCCAGAGTCAGAACGGGGTGGAAAAAGTTCAGAGAGCTTATACTGCTGTTGGCCACAAAAGGTTTCTCACTAAAAATGAAAGGCAGATTGTATGATGCTTGTATACAAACAGCAATGCTACATGGCAGTGAGACATGGGCATTGCATGCAGAGGAACTGCGCAGACTGGAAAGGAACGAAGCATGCATGCTCCGTTGGATGTGTAATAGTAATATACGTGAATGGCAAAGCATAAATGAACTAAGTGAGAAATTAGGAATAAGAGGGATCAGATGCTGTTTACTCGAGAGAAGACTACGTTGGTATTGCCACGTGATGCGCATGAAGGACGACAGTTGTATAAAAAAGTGCAGGCCGATCAAAATTGATGGTAGTTACGGAGTAGGTAGACCCAGAAAAACCTGAGACGATCTGATAAATTCCGACCTTACACACTTGCACCTCTCTCAGACAATGTCACTGGACCGAGAACTTTGGCGCTATGCAGTAATACAGAAGACCCGCCTTGCCTACGTACAAAGTGAAACCTACTACAATCAGTAGGCACCTCTTAACCAAATATACACCCCAATCCACTACCCTACCCTATCCTCCCACTCCCACCAACACCACCCTCTCTCTGTAAAGTTGGTACCACAACATCCAGTCCAAATAAATGAGATAATGTGATCGAGATCGTGTAGGTGTCACGAGAAAAAAACACACAGTCCATGCTGTAATGTGGCCATGTAGGGAACACGGTAAAAAGTTCCCAGTTCCACACTGTAAATGTGGTTGGTGTTAGGAAGGGCATCCAGTCGTAGAAAACCGCCAGATAGTCCTATATGAGCGAGACACGGTCACCCGACGAACCTTGCCTCAAATGGGGCAATTCCCGTCTAACCCATGCTAGCGTGGAAAATGGATGTTAAACGACGATGATGATGATATATATATATATATATATATATATATATATATATATATGGGACGAGCTGATAAATTCCGACCTCACACGCTTACACCTCTCCAAGACAATGTCACTGGACCGAGACCTTTGGCGGTACTCAGTAATAGAGAAGACCCGCCTTACCTAAATACAAAGTAAAAACCTACTACAGTCAGTAGGCATCTCTATCAAAACACCCCCCCCCCATCCACACCGCCCCTTTCAATGTACAGTTATGTTGGCCCCACAACATCCAGGCCGAAACAAATGAGATCGTGTAGGTGTCACGACAAAAAAACACACAGTCCACGCTGTAAATGTGGCCGTGTAGGCAACACGGTAAAAACCTCCCAGCCCCACACTGTAAATGTGGTTGGTGTTAGGAAGGGCATCCAGCTGTAGAAAACCCGCCAGACAGTCCACGCTGTAATGTGGCCGTGTAGGCAACACGGTAAAAACCTCCCAGCCCCACACTGTAAATGTGGTTGGTGTTAGGAAGGGCATCCAACTGTAGAAAACCCGCCAGACAGTCCTATGCGAGCAAGACAACCACTCTTGCCTCAAGTGGGAAAACCCCCGTCCAAACCCATGCAAGCGTGGAACACGGACGCTAAACCTGATGATGATGATGATGATGATGATATATATATATATATATATGCTTTTGATAGTAAAGAAGAGCCATTAGAGTTGTACAATATAGAGGATCAGTGGGAATTCCTGAAAGCTAACCTGCTGAAGGCGACAGATGAAACCTGTGGCTGAAGCAGACCTATAGGCAGGAGGAGAGTAACTTGGTGGTGGAACAGTAAGGTGGAGAGGTCAATCAAGGCCAAAAAGCAGGATTGGAAAGCATGGCGGATGGGGGAAGTAGAGAAGACTATCAAGTGGCCAGGAGGGAAGCTAGGAGACAAGTGTACTTCGCAAGAAGGGAAGCAGAGGAAAGAAAGTTCAAGCATGTTCTACAAGGCGAGGACCAAAAACGTGAGGTGTTCAGGATTGCTAGGCAATGTGTCAAGGAAAACAGTGATATTGTCGGGGAGAAGTGTGTCCTTAATGATGATGGTGTACTTGCCATCACTGATGCTGATAAGAAGGTAGCTTGGAAGTGTCACTACGAAAGGCTACTAAATGAGGATAATAATAGGGAGAAAGACAGTCTCCCCCACATCGACCCAATAGAGGGACCATCAGTGCAAGTTGAAGATAAGTAAGGCGATCAAAGACATGAAGACGGGCAAGGCGGCCGGGCCTTTGGAAATAGTTGCCGAAATGCTGAAAGCATCTGGAACGGTGGGACACACTATGGTCACCCGGATAGGAAACCAAGTCATACAGAATGGGGTCGTTCCGAAGGACTGGTGCAGGAGCATCATCATTAACTGCTACAAGGGTAAATGTGATGCCCTAGATAGGGGAAACTATAGAGGCATTAAATAAATTGACCAGGTCATGAAGGTCACAGAAAAAGTAATAGCGCAACTAATCAGAGAGAGAATTGATCTAGATGAAATGCAGTTCGGGTTTGTGTCAGGTAAAAGTACAACAGACGCTCTTTTCATTGTACGACAACTACAGGAGAAGTACCTAGCTAAAAGTAAACCCCTATACTTAGCTTTTGTTGACTTGGAGAAAGCCTTTGACAGAGTACCCCGCTCCATTATCTGGTGGGCTCTTAGAAAACTAGGTGTTGATGAATGGCTTGTGAGAGCTATACAAGCCATGTATAAAGAAACAGTCAGCAAGGTTAGAATTAACAACGAATATAGAGAAGAGTTTAGCGTAAAAGTTGGTGTTCATCAGGGCTCCGTCCTTAGCCCCCTACTATTTATTATTGCCCTACAGGCTATAACAGAGGAATTCAAGACCGGCTGCCCATGGGAACTCCTATATGCAGATGATCTAACGTTCATAGCTGAATCAATGGCTGAACTAGAGAAGCTATTCCAAACATGGAAGCATGGCCTAAAATCAAAAGGCCTTAAAGTTAACTTGTCTAAGACTAAAGTTCTAGTTTGTAGGAAGGAAAATAGGGCACCGGTCCCATCTGGGAAATGGCCATACTCAGTGTGTAGGAAAGGAGTAGGCAGAAACTCCATTTTATGTCCTAAATGCAAAGTATGGGTACATAAAAGATGTAGTGGGATCATAGGTAAGCTAACTAAGAATATAGATTTTATATGTGGCCGGTGCTCTGGTGCAATAAGTAGCAGCAAGTGCCCACAGAATACTAGCTCATTCAATTGCACAGATGGTTCTATAGAAAAAGTGGACAGCGTCCGTTACCTGGGTGACAAAATTAGCAGTGGGGGAGTGTGCTCTGAAAGTACAGTAGCTAGAGTCAGAACGGGATGGAAAAAGTTCAGAGAGATTATACCACTATTGGCCGCTAAATGGTTCTCTCTAAAAATGAAAGGCAGGCTGTATGATGCCTACATATGAACAGCAATGTTACATGGCAGTGAAACCTGGGCATTGTGTGCAGAGGATATACGCAGACTGGAGAGAAACGAAGCTTGCATGCTCCGCTGGATGTGTAATAGTAATATACATGAACGGCAAAGCATAAACGAACTAAGGGAGAAATTAGGAATAAGAGGGATCAGATGTTGTTTACTCGAGAGAAGACTATGTTGGTATGGTCACGTGATGCGCATGAAAGAAAGACGACAGCTGTATAAAAAAGTGCAGGGCAATAAAAATAGAAGTAGCCATGGAGTAGGCAGACCCCGAGAAACCTGGGACGACTTGATAAATTCCGACCTCACACACTTGCACCTCTCCAAGACAATGTCACTGGACCAAGAGCTTTGGTGCTACACAGTTATACAGAAGACCCGCCTTTCCTAAGTACAAAGCAAAGCCTACAGTCATTAGACACCTCTAACGAAATACACCCCCGTCCCACTACCCCCACCCCATCCACACAACCCCCTTAAATGTGAAGTTATGTTGGTACCACAACATCCAGTCCGAAACAAATGAGGTCGTGTAGGTGTCACGACAAAAAAAAACACACAGTCCACGCTGTAATGTGGCCGTGTAGGTAACACGGTAAAAACCTCCCATTTCCACACTCTAAACATGGTTGGTGTTAGGAAGGGCATCCAGCCGTAGAAAACCCGCCAGACAGTCCTATACGAGCAGGACAACCAATCTTGCCTCAGGTGGGAAAACTCCCGTCCAAACCCATGCAAGCGTGGAAGATGGACGTTAAACGATGATGTTGATGATGATGATGATATATATATATATATATACACACATATATATATATATACACATATATATATATATATATACATATATATACATGTATATATATACATATACTTTTATATATATACGCATGGCTTATGGTTCGAGCATTGGGACTGCAATCGAAAGGTTGTGAGTTCAATTCTCAGACCGGGTGATGTGTTGTTTCCTTGAGCAAGACACTTTATTTCACATTGCTCCAGTTTACTCAGCCATAGAAATGAGATGATTGGGACTGGGGTCCATATCATTCCACTGCAAAGTGGTCGTGGAGGTGCCATGCAAAAAGCACCCAGCACTCACTGTAAATGAGGTTAGTGTTAGGAAGGGCATCCAGCTGCAGAAATCAAGCCAGAATCAGTTCCCATCCCACCCTTGCAAGCAGGGAAAAGCGGACGTAAAATGATGATGATGATATATATATATACTCTCTTACTTTTTTTACCCTTTTACCTGTGCCAGCCAACTGGCTGAGTCCATGCTGGGGAACCGCAATTGTTATCACCCCTTTCTATAGCCAACTTTCCTTTGTTTGCCATTGATGTATGAGGGAGTTTGGTGCTGCTGCCCTCATTTGTCCATCTTTTGCTATGGGTTCATCTAGGATCTTTGTTAGAAGAATGTTGAGATCTTTCTTGAAAACATCTACATTCACACCATGTAGATCTCTCAGGGTTTTTGACAGCTTATCAAAGTGCTGGGGGCATTTAATCCCTAGGCTATTGTAGTTTCTGGTCCTTACTCCAGATGTGAAAGATGGGACCTCTAGCCCTTTACAGTGGTGTCATGTTTGAGGGTTGGTCCAACTTTCAATCACAAAGTTTGATTCTAGTTTTTCCAGGATGTTCCATATGTATATCACTGCATATCTCTCTAGTCTTTTTTACAGAGAGTAGAGCTTTAGTTCTTTCACCCTTTCCCAGTGCCTCATCTTCTTCATTGAAACCATCTTCTTGATGTAGGTTTGTTGGATTGCTTCAGGTTCTGTGGTTAGTTTGACATGGTGGAGCGACCTCAACTGAAAGAAATAGTCCAGTCAACTAAGGACAAATGTCCTTCAGGTCTTCCGAATACAATCGACAAGTAGTCTGCACATTGCCACCATTTTTGTGATGTGTGCATGAAATGATGCATCATTGCTCATGTTATTACCCAGGTCTCATGTTGATTTTGACTGGAGTATTTTAATTCCACCTGGTCCAGTGTAACCGTGTTGTAGCGGCCTTGTGTTTGTGGGTTGAAAGCAGAGTACTTAAAATTTTCTGGAATTAAACTGCACATTATTTTCCTCAACCCATTTGTATATAGCATCCAAACCTTGTAAGAGTGTAGCATCAGCCAGTTTCTTGATAGCTTGCGCTACTTTTGTGTTATCAGCATAGCTCTCTGTACTATGGAGGGCATAGCTGAAACAACAGTGGTCCCAAGATAGTTCCCTTGGGCACACCACTTGATGTTTCCTTTGAGATGACCATGTTGGCTGCAATAGTCTGGCTTCTGTCTTTTCCAATGAAGAGTTAAGGGTACTATACTTAGCACTTCTGCTAATATTGCACATGTAATGAAGTATTTCGATCCAACCATTATACATCTACATTTGATAGCCATGTCTTAATACCAGGCAACATCATACTTCACTAACAAACATCAGAAGCAGATAACCAAATACTGGGTCTTGACTGACTGCTTCCGTCTCATGCTGGTCACCATCTAGATCTCAGGTGTTCTCGGTCCCCAAACTGCTATTTTCTTCAACAAAATCATAAAGACTGCAGCTTACCAGAAGAAGGAGCCCTGTGAGGTAGACTAACTGCAGTTGCAGTAGGTGCATCTGGCCCCTTTTCACAACAATGCCTTCACCATGTCATCATCTGTGGGGCACAGCTGAAACCTACTGCTCAGACTGATACATTCTGTTGCTCATTCCCTGCTTTTCATTTCTTTCATTGCTTATTCTCTTTTCTTCTTTTCCTACTCTTTCTTTTTCATTTCCCTTTTGTCATTTATATTATACATTTTATAAGAATAAAAAATATCATACAATGTCTTTTATTTGGGGATATAAACAAGCCCTTTATTACCAACAGGAGTAACAGCTCCTTAATTTATTTGGTAAGATAAATAAGCCCTTTATTGCTAGCAGAGGTAACAGTCCCCTAATTTATTTGGCGATTTAATGAGCCCTTTATTGCCAGCAGAGGTAACAGCTCCCTAATTTATTTGGTGAGATAAATGAGCCCTTTATTGCCAGCAGATGTAACAGCTCCCAAATTTATTTGGTGAGATAAATGAACCCTTTATTGAAAGCAGAGGTAACAGCTCCCTAATTTATTTAGTGAAATAAATGAGCCCTTTATTGCTAGCAGAGGTAACAGTCCCCTAATGTATTTGGTGAGATAAATGAACCCTTCATTGCCACAGAGGTAACAGCTCCTTAATTTATTTGGTGAGATAAATGAGCCCTTTATTGTTAGCAGAGGTAACAGCTCCCTAATTTATTTGGTGAGATAAATGAGCTCTTTATTGAAAGCAGATGTAACAGCTCCATAATTTATTTGGTGAGATAAATGAGCCCTTTATTGCTAGCAGAGGTAACAGCCCCCTAATTAATTTGGTGAGACAAATGAGCCCATTATTGCCAGCAGAGGTAACAGTCTCCTAATTTATTTAGTGGGATAAATGAGCCCTTTATTGCTAGCAGAGGTAACAGTCCCCTAATTTATTTGGTGAGATAAATGAGCCCTTTATTGCCACAGAGGTTACAGCTCCCTAATTTATTTGGTGAGACAAATGAGCCCTTTATTGCCAGCAGAAATAACAGCTCCCCTAATTTATTTAGTGAAATATATGAGCCCTTTATTGCTAGCAGAGGTAACAGTCCCCTAATTTATTTGGTGAGATAAATGAACACTTCATTACCACAGAGGTAACAGCTCCTTAATTTATTTGGTAAGATAAATAAGCCCTTTATTGCCAGCAGATGTAACAGCTCCCTAATTTATTTGGTGAGATAAATGAGCCCTTTATTGAAAGCAGATGTAACAGGTCCCTAATTTATTTGGTGAGATAAATTAGCCCTTTTTTGCCAGCAGAGGTAACAGCTCCCTAATTTGTTTGGTGAGATAAATGAGCCCTTTATTGCCAGCAGATGTAACAGCTCCCTAATTTATTTGGTGAGATAAATGAGCCCTTTATTGAAAGCAGATGTAACAGCTCCATAATTTATTTGGTGAGATAAATGAGCCCTTTATTGCTAGCAGAGGTAATAGCTCCCTAATTAATTTGGTGAGACAAATGAGCCCATTATTGCCACAGAGGTAACAGCTCCCTAATTTATTTGGTGAGATAAATCAGCCCTTTATTGCCAGCAGAGTTAATAGTGCCCTAATTTATTTGGGGAGATAAATGAGCCCTTTATTGCTAGCAGAGGTAACAGTCCCCTAATTTATTTGGTGAGATAAATGAATGCTTTATTGCCACAGAGGTAACAGCTCCCTAATTTATATGATGAGATAAATGAGCACTTTATTGAAAGCAGATGTAACAGGTCCCTAATTTATTTGGTGAGATAAATGAGCCCTTTTTTGCCAGCAGAAGTAACAGCTCCCTAATTTATTTGGTGAGATAAATGAGCCCTTTATTGTCAGCAGATGTAACAGCTCCTTAATTTATTTGGTGAGACAAATGAACCCTTTATTGAAAGCAGATGTAACAGCTCCCTAATTTATTTAGTGAAATAAATGAGACCTTTATTGCTAGCAGAGGTAACAGTCCCCTAATGTATTTGGTGAGATAAATGAACCCTTCATTGCCACAGAGGTAACAGCTCCTTAATTTATTTGGTAAGATAAATAAGCCTTTATTGCTAGCAGAGGTAACAGCTCCCTAATTTATTTGGTGAGATAAATGAGCTCTTTATTGAAAGCAGATGTAACAGCTCCATAATTTATTTGGTGAGATAAATGAGCCTTTTATTGCCAGCTGAGGTAACAGCTCCCTAATTAATTTGGTGAGACAAATGAGCCCTTTATTGCTAGCAGAGGTAACAGCTCCACTAATTTATTTAGTGAAATAAATGAGCCCTTTATTGCTAGCAGAGGTAACAGTCCCCTAATTTATTTGGTGAGATAAATTAACCCTTCATTACCACAGAGGTAACAGCTCCTTAATTTATTTGGTAAGATAAATAAGCCTTTTATTGCCAGCTGAGGTAACAGCTCCCTAATTAATTTGGTGAGACAAATGAGCCCTTTATTGCTAGCAGAGGTAACAGCTCCACTAATTTATTTAGTGAAATAAATGAGCCCTTTATTGCTAGCAGAGGTAACAGTCCCCTAATTTATTTGGTGAGATAAATTAACCCTTCATTACCACAGAGGTAACAGCTCCTTAATTTATTTGGTAAGATAAATAAGCCCTTTATTGCCAGCAGATGTAACAGCTCCCTAATTTATTTGGTGAGATAAATGAGCCCTTTATTGAAAGCAGATGTAACAGGTCCCTAATTTATTTGGTGAGATAAATGAGCCCTTTATTGCTAGCAGAGGTAACAGTCCCCTAATTTTTTTGGTGAGATAAATGAACCCTTTATTGCCACAGAGGTAACAGCTCCCTAATTTATTTGGTGAGATAAATGAGCCCTTTATTGAAAGCAGATGTAACAGCTCCATAATTTATTTGGTGAGATAAATGAGCCCTATATTGAAAGCAGATGTAACAGTCCCCTAATTTATTTGGTGAGATAAATAAGCCCTTTATTGCCAGCAGAGGTAACAGTCCTCTCATTTATTTGGTGAGATAAATGAGCCCTTTATTGACAGCAGATGTAACAGCTCCCTAATTTATTTGGTGAGATAAATGAGCCCTTTATTGTCAGCAGATGTAACAGCTCCCTAATTTATTTGGTGAGACAAATGAGCCCTTTATTTCCAGCAGAGGTAACAGTCCCCTAATTTATTTAGTGAGATAAATGAGCCCTTTATTGCTAGCAGAAGTAACAGTCCCCTAATTTATTTTGTGAGATAAATAAACCCTTTATTGCCAGCAGATGTAACAGTCTCCTAATTTATTTGGTGAGATAAATGAGCCCTTTATTGAAAGCAGAGCTAACACCCCCCTAATTTATTTGGTGAGATAAATGAGCCCTTTACTGCCAGCAGATGTAACAGTCTCCTAATTTATTTGGTGAGATAAATGAGCCCTTTATTGAAAGCAGAGCTAACACCCCCCTAATTTATTTAGTGAGATAAATGAGCCCTTTATTGCCAGCAGATGTAACAGTTCCCTAGTTTATTTGGTGAGATAAATGAGGCCTTTATTGAAAGCACATGTAACAGTCCTCTAATTTATTTAGTGAGATAAATGAGCCCTTTATTGCTAGCAGAGGTAACAGTCCCCTAATTTATTTGGTGAGATAAATGAACCCTTTATTGCCACAGAGGTAACAGTACCCTAATTTATTTGGTGAGATAAATGAGCTCTTTATTGCCACCAGAGGTAACAGTTCCCTAATTTATTTGGTGAGATAAATGAGCCCTTTATTGCCAGCAGATGCAACAGCTCCCTAATTTATTTGGTGAGATAAATGAGCCCTTTATTGAAAGCAGATGTAACAGCTCCATAATTTATTTGGTGATATGTATGAGCCCTTTATTGCTAGCAGAGGTAACAGTCCTCTAATTTATTTGGTGAGTAAATGATCCCAATATCCACAGAGGTAACAGCTCCCTAATTTATTTGGTGAGACAAATGAACCCTTTATTTCCAGCAGAGGTAACAGTCTCTTAATTTATTTGATGAGATAAATGAAGTCTTTATTGCCACAGTGGTAACAGCTCCCTAATTTATTTGGTGAGACAAATGAGCCCTTTATTGCCAGCATAGGCAATAGTCCCCTAATTTATTTGGTGAGATAAATGAGCCTTTTATTGCCAGCAGAGGTAACAGTCCCCTAATTTATTTGGTGAGATAAATTAGCCCTTTATTGCCAGCAGATGTAATAGCTCCCTAATTTATTTGGTGAGATAAATGAGGCCTTTATTGAAAGCAGATGTAACAGTCCCCTAATTTATTTGGTGAGATAAATGAGCCCTTTATTGCCAGCTGAGGTAACAGACCCCTTATTTATTTGGTGAGATAAATGAACTCTTTATTGCCAGCAGATGTAACAGCTCCTTAATTTATTTGGTGAGATAAATGAGCTCTTTATTGCCAGCAGAGGTAACAGTCCCCTAATTTATTTGGTGAGATATATGAGCCTTTTATTGCCAGCTGAGGTAACAGCTCTCTAATTTCTTTGGTGAGACAAATGAGCTCTTTATTGCCAGCAGAGGTAACAGTCGCCTAATTTATTTGGTGAGATAAATGAGCCCTTTATTGCCAGCTGAGGTAGCAGACCCCTAATTTATTTGGTGAGATAAATAAGCCCTTTATTGCCAGCGGATGTAACAGACCCCTAATTTATTCTATCCAGGCTGCAACCTTTTCTACAACCAGAGTCTATCAGGGTAGGGTTTAACTGGTATATCCCTTCTCCACCCTATCCATTCTGGGGTCCTAAATATTGCCGGGGGTGGGAATAAGTTGGAGGGGAGTCATTTGCTTAAATTCTCATAAGCAGGGAGAGAGGGGAATCGGTAGTTGTATATTGTACGTTCGTAAATATGGGATTTCATGTAATGTTCTTTTTTGTCATATATAATGTTTTTTAACCCTTTAGCATTTATATTACTCTATATATACTATTGTATCTTCGCTGGTAAGGCTTTATTTGTCATAATATCTCACATGATATTGAATCTATGAGATTACGATATTTTTTATTTTGAGAACAATGCTTTAACATCAGTATGAGTGGTCAGTTACAGCCGGTTTGATCAGAAAGAGGTGAGAGAATTCTAGCCGGATACGGCCGGTTTAAATGCTAAAGGGTTCATGTAAAATAAAATTATCAGATTCTCCAGTTGTTGTATCAATATGAATCACTTTCAGTAAAATTATGCTGGAGATAGATTTAGCAACATTTAACCCTCTAGCATTCAAACCGGCCGTATCCGGCCAGAATTCTTTCACCTCTTTCTGCTCAAACCGGCTGTAACTGGCTGTTCATACTTATGTTAAGGTATTGTTCTCAAAATAAATAATATCAAAATCTCATAGATTCTATATTATGTGAGATAATTATGGAAGGTAAAGCCTTTACTATCAAAAATATAATAGTAAATATAGAGTAATGTAAATGCTAAAGGGTTAATAAGCGGGGGGTAGGGGGTAGAGGGTAAAGGGGTTGGAATTTGAAAAATTACTAAGCAGGGTGGGGGACTAATTATTGAAGACCTGAGAGTACCTTGTGAATGTCTGATACCACATTCCACCATCTCCATCCCCAGAAAAATATATCGTTGTTGGGAGGGGGCAGTTTGTTCACACCCAGCACTTCCACTGTTTGATTAGAATACCTAGGTAACAGGAGAGGGTTACATAGGTAACAAACAGAAGCAGGTCACCAAGGTAACAGAAGAGGGTCACCTACTTCTAACCAATCCCTTAAATATTTATAATGTAAGGAATTATTATTAGGGGTGTCAATGACAGTGGTGGTGGTGGGAGGTGAGTAGTGTTGGGGTGGGGCAGTGTTGTTGTAGGTTGTTTTGGGGGGGCAGTGGTAATGGTAATGGAGGGTAGTAGTGGGGTGGGGTTTGTAATGCAGTGAAGGTGGGGTTGTGATGCAGGGGCGTTGTGATGAGGGGTAGATTTGTGGTAGGTGGGGTTGTGATGGGGTGGGGTATGGTTATGACGGGGTGGGGCAGAGTTAGGGTTGTGATGGGGGGGGATTGTGGGGGTAGAGTGTAGGGTTGAAATGGGTGGGTGGGGATAGTAGTGGCAGTAGCAGAAGTAATTTTAGATGTGTAAAGGAGTTAAAGTTGAAAAGGCTTTGGTGCGTGTGTGTGTGTGTGTGTGTGTCTGTCAGTTTGTCTGTTTGTGCATCTGTGTATGTCTGTGTATGTATGTCTGTGTGTGTATATGTGTGTCTCTTTGTGTGTATGTATGTGTGTATGTGTGTGTGTGTATGTGTGTGTGTGTGTCTTTGTGTGTATGTATGTGTGTATGTGTGTGTGTATGTGTGTCTTTGTGTGTATGTACGTGTGCCTATGTGTGTTTGATGATAAACATAAATTCTTACAGACAGACAGACAGCTAGATAGACAGATAGATAAACACTAGAAAGCTACAAGAAAACTGCTTATGCGAAAACTATTTTTACGAAAACTGCTTTATGAGTAAACTGCTCACTAGAAAACTGCTAAGAAGAAAACAGCTTTGTGTGAGAACTGCTTAGTAAAAAACTGGTTGCGAGAAAACTGCTTTGTAAAAAACTGGTTGCAAGAAAACTGCTTATTAAAAAATTGATTGCGAGAAAACTGTTTATTAAAAAACTGGTTGCGAGAAAACTACTTGGTAAAAAACTGGTTGCGAGAAAACTGCTTGGTAAAAAACTGGTTGTGAGAAAAATTAATGGAAACACTGCTTTCAAGAAAACTGCTTTCTGAAAAAATGACGATAGTCAGCAAATAATTGTTCTAAAGTTAAAATACAGAATATAAAATAATTTCTTAATTTCACCCCACACCTCAACCTTGAATGTCGAGGTGGGTCCCCAAGTGAGTTGCACCACACCCCACTGTGGGAAAACCTGGTGTAGAGTATTCTATGTCATTCTATACCCTGTATACACCCTGTATACACTTACAGTAGTCTTTCATGTGAGTAATATCGCTTAAGTTTTAATTATTTGAAAATTAGAGGCAGTGTTTCTCGTTAGTATTATAGTAAAGAAAGGGTTAAAAGTGTGAATGTGGTGGGGGTAGTGGGTGTATGTAATAGAGACAGGGATGAGGCAAAGGTCTAGTGTGTAAGTATGTACGTAAGTGTGAGTGTGAGTGTGTATGCGTGAGTATGAAACAGGAGATTGAAGAGGGATTATGTGTGAGTGTGTATGTGTATGTGTATGTGTGAATGTGTAACAGATTGGAGTGAAGAGATTGTGTGTAAGTATGTGTGTGTTTAAGTGTGGATGTGTATGTGTAAGTGTGTATATGTATGTGTATGCATTAGTATGTAACAGATTGGAGTGAAGAGATTGTGTGTAAGTATGTGTGTGTTTAAGTGTGTATGTGTGTATATGTATGTGTATATGTATGTGTATGTGTGAGTGTGTAACAGAGAGGAGTGAAGAGGGGTTGTGTGTAAGTACGTGTGTGTTTGTGTGTGTAAGTATGTGTATGTGTGAGTGTATAATAGAGGAGAGTGATGAGAGGTTTGTATGTCTGAGTGTGCATATGTATGTATGTGTGTATGTCTATGTGTGAGTGTGCTTGAGTGTCTGTGTGTGTGTACATATGTAGATGTGTGTATGTATGTAATAGAAAAAGGAATAGACTAAAAATGTGTGAAGCACCCCCACCCACCCCCAGTACACAGATTAACTAGAACTATGATTAAAGGGGGTGGGGCAGCTGTTACCTTCCGTTTACAATATATCTCACACTACATTATCCAACATAGCTTGTCCCCATTTTTAAGTGGGTCAGAATGAGGATCAAGTGTGATTTAAAGGAGATTTGGCTGTTGTTTCTAGCAGATTGTAATGAACATACAGAGGCTCCATCATTGGTTTGAAGATAACAGACCTGTCAACTCTCCCAGTCTGATGAGGGTGGGAGATCTCCCACCCACTTTGGAGTGGGTGAGAGATGTCTTCTCTTGCGAAAATGGGTATAGCTTTCATTATGTAAAATCTCTCCATTTTGCCTCCTTTCTCCCCATTTTGCCTCCTTTCTCCCCATTTTGGGCACTTTTTTTCATGGTACTCCCCGTTTGGGTTTTTAAAGGTTGGCACATCTAAGATATACATCTGAAATGTGTGTTGTTGTTGTTGTCGTTGTTTAGCCCCAGGTCAGCCCTTATCAAACAGGCATTACAAGGATTTAAAACCTCCATGCTTCCTGAGATTCGCCAACACTACACCTAATATTCCCCCTCCATACACACGCACACGTGTATATCATGACTCACACTATTCACTTCCCTGACATTTGTACATTATTCTATGACCTATACATGCACCTTTGATGAGTTGTAGTGCACCTGAGCACTGTACACAATAATTTCATTATAATTATTTATAATCTAGACTCAAGGCTTGCAACACTCTCATCATAATCATCACCATCATTATGGACACAGTTCACACAACCATCACCACCATAACCACCAACATCACAACTATCAGAAACACCACTAACAACAACAACAACAACACAAATTGTTTTGAGGAGAGAGCAAAGTTGATAATACTGACACTAGTATTTGACTGACACTTTATTTTATTGAACCTAGAGGGGTGAAAAAAACAAAGCTGACCATGGCAGGATTTAAACTCAGTATGTATGATCACAAATACAAGCGGCCGAAATGGGGTTCCTCCAAAGGGTCTTTGGCGCAACGTTACTTGATAGAGTGCATATCTTGGAGATCAGAGAGGCACTCCAGGTAAACCCACTACTTCTCCTAATTGAGAGATCACAACTCCGATACTATGGACATGTGGTTAGAATGCCTCAGGAAAGAATCACTGAACATATTTTACAGGCAAAACCAACAGGGGTAGACCCCGAGCAAGATGGTTGGATAATATCCATGAGCTTGGCTGGTGACACTTGGGGATCCAGCCGGATCAGTTGGAGATGGTTGCTTCTGACAGGACCCGCTGGAGGGAGTGTTTGTGGACTCTGCCCCCACAACCCTCTCAAGTATAAGTAGGCAAAGAAGAAGGAGAGGAAGGGTGTGATTCGAGGAAGGTTTGACTGCTATCTCTAGCAGATTATTGTGACCATGAGAAGACTGTTTCATTGGCTAAGGATGTGAATTTTAAAAGAGGGGTCAGTTGGTAAAATACTTGTTTTAATGAGTGATAGGTGGGTGAATGAAAGGGCCAGGTAAGGTTTTTAATGAAAGGGTAGGTGAATGGGTGTGCGAATGATCCAGGTAAGGTTTGAATGAAAG
>OZ024741.1:219023157-219065657 GCA_964016885.1 Eledone cirrhosa | reverse complement strand
GAAGACGATATTTTAGTTCGTGAAGACGTTCCCTGGTAATGAACGGAAAAAAACCGAGGATAATACGTCGTTATGTGGACGGGGAAGAACAATTTCATGCAAAGACAAGACCAAGTTTATGGTGTAAATGGAGTCGTTAGACTAATATTCTATTTAAAATAACAGAATGATTTCCAGCCCCGGAGTTTAAGAATGATGTAAATAAAATTGTAAACGAAAATGACAGAGGTTATTAAAATAGTTGTTTCTACTTTTGGCACAAGGCCAGCAATTAACCAGTACATTACTGGCACTTTATTTTATCGACCCCGTATGGATGAAAGGCAAAATTAACCTCGACGGGATTTTAACTTTGCCTTAAAATAGTAAAAGTACATAGTGAAGATTTAGGCCAGTACATACGTATGCGCCGACGGACATACACATACATATACATACGCACACACAAATACACACGCACACACACACGCGCGCGTGTGTTTGTAAACCTTATGCATTTCTACAGTATTTTCACCAAACTTAAGACATAGGTTACTTATGTACTCCGGATGGTCATGGGCAATTTCATTTTTCCAGATATTGATTATAGGGCCTCCCGGCAGATAACCCCCTTAAACCACTTCCTTGGAGTCGACTGAAGCACTGCAGTGCAATGCAACAAAACGTCATAACTTCTGGAGTTCGCAACCGATTTTCACAAAACTTGACACATGGGCTACGTTTGTTCTACAGATGAATGTGAACTCTCAGAATTGGCACATATTGAGTAGGGGGACCCCTGGGGGCAGGAACCCCCTTTTAGAAAAAGCCGATGATTTTGTAAAAGTATAGTTTTCGAAGCAGCACTGAAGTATTGACATAAATGGTATACATAACTGGTATTTAATACCCGAACAACGCCGAGTACCTCTGCTAGTTCTAAAATTAACCTAGAAAAATTACCGATTTTCCACCCAGTCCTGCTTATTCCAAACACCACCACCTACATTTATTCAACCAGCACCGACTAATTTCACCTCCTTCCTTATTATTTGGAACCTGAGAGTATATATTAACAGCACAGATTAAAAGTTTATACAAATAATTTCTGCTTTTATTCTAAGGCGGGTATATATACACATATATATACACATATACTGTATATATGTACTTATATATACATATATATACTATATATATATGTACTTATATATATATACTTATATATATATGTACTTATATATGTATATATACTTTTATATATATATATACTTATATATATATGTACTTATATATATATATATATATACTTATAAATATATGTATTTATATATATATATATATATATATATACTTTTATGTATATATATATACTTATATTTATATGTACTTATATATATATATATATATATATACTTATATATATGTACTTATATATATATATATACTTATATATATGTACTTATATATATATATATATATATATATATATATATATATACTTTTATAACCTATCTAACTGCATTATGGCAGTATGGACGTGGTATCACTATGCCCATCCATTAACATTGATTTTGCTGCGGAAAAATGTGTGGAGATGATCAATGAGAATGAGGTGGAGTTCTGCGACGTCGACACAGACGAACTGGGCCTCCTACTTAGACTTACCTATGACACTGACTACCTAGACCCCCCACCATAACCTCAATGGCAAAAAAGACTCCCATGGGAAGGTGGATTGGGTGGACCAAAGCCATACGAACCCCCCAAAACAATGATCAGGTAAGAAAAATCGTCGCACATGCAATAGGGGCTAGTATTAAAACTACCCTAAAGAGTCACATATTCAAATTCAACGAGAAGATCTACACCCAAAATGAGGGAGCAGCCATTGGCGTCAGCATAGCTGGTGACGTGGCCAACCTTTTTATGGTATGGTGGGAAAGGAGACTCAAAGATCTCCTTAATGAGAGCTCCATAGACCTCATCATGTACTCTCGTTACGTAGACGACATTAATATAGTAATATGGACAACCCCACAAGAGAGTACTAACAAGTTTGATTTAGATGTAGCATAATGGAAAGCATCCAGCAGATAGCTAACTCCATACACCAGAGTATAACTGTAGCTAGCGACTACCCTTCCAAACACCCTAACAATAGACTACCTGTATTAGACACGGAACTCTGGATTAACACTATAGACGAGAGGGCCCAAATCTCCACTCATACTACGTTAAACCCATGGCCTCAAATTACCTGATACTAAAAAACTCAGCAATGTCCACTAGTGGTAAGTTTAATATTCTGATCGCAGACTTGGTGCGAGTGATGAAGAACGTGTCCTGCATGTGCGACGCAACAGAAATGGAAAGACACATCCAACACTTCATCAACCGCATGCAGTTCTCTGGCTACAACCAAAGAGACAGAATCAGAGTATACGAAGGAGCCACGGAGAAGTATAAGACCCTCATAGAACTGGACATGAAAGGAATTTGACCATTATACAGGAGCAAATCATGGAATAGCTTAGATAGGGCTAGACATAAGATAGGGAAAGCCACCTCATGGTACGACAACCAGAGATACCAGTGTCATGTTCGTGGACGCTACCCCTGGAGGGAAATTAGCTAACCAGTGTAGAAAGGCTCTGAGAAAGACCCACTTAGAGATTAAGGTGGTAGAAAAGCCAGGAACTACCATAAAATCCCTGATCAGCAAAACATACCCTTTTAAGAATACCCACTGTACTAATAAGAAATTTATTATATGTAAAGTAAACCCCCGGATAAACTGTAAAACTAGAAACGTAGTCTATAGCATAAAATGTACAGAGGGTACTTGTAGAAACATGACAACAACATACATAGGCGAGACAGCTCGTAGCATAGGTGAAAGGATAGACCAACACTGGGGAGAACTAAAAGGACGAAAAAACGGTTCAGTACTATACGAACACGCCAGACAAACAACATGACGGTAACATAGACAACATAGATATTAAAATAATATCTAAACATAGAAATGACCCAGCAGTTAGGAAAATCAGAGAGGCAAGTGAAATAGAACTTAGAAGGCCAAAGCTAAACAGAAAAAATGAATGGAATAACAACAACACCCAAATAAACAATACTGACCTAAGAGAAATATAAATAAATATATACACAAGCTCAATAACAACAAACATATAAGCACACAGGAGTAAACTAAGATAGAATAGAATAATCAAAACACAGTCACCCAAACGCGAACACACACCAAACACTATACACACACACAAACGCATGTGCAGAGAAGAAGACAAAAATAAATAAATAAATAATAAACAGATTAAATAAAGATGGCGTAAATATACGATACAACAGGTGGAAATATAATAACACCACTGAAGATGTTGCAGATGTGCAACGAAAGAATTTTGTTAGAGTATATATATGTGTTTGTGTCTATATTATATCTGTATTTTTGACCGTTGGTCAGTCAATGGTAAACATTGAGGACCGAATAAATTAACTGATATAAAAGATACGGAAGCGAAAACCAACCAAACAGTGAGTGTGTTCTGTTATTAATTCTGGCAATATTATTATAACAATATGACCCTCCTCAAGTATAACAATACTTTTATATATATATATATGTACTTTTATATATATATACTTTTATATATATATATATATACTTTTGTATATATATATACTTTTATATATATATACGTTTATATATATATATATACTTTTATATATATATATATATATATATATATATATATATATATATATATATATATATATATATATATATACACACGCATGTCTTAGTGGTTAGAGCATTGGTCTTGCAATCGAAAGGTTGTGAGTTCAATTCTCGGACTGCGTGATGTATTGTTTCCTTGAGCAAGACACTTTATTTCACATTGCTCTAGTTTACTCAGCTGTAGAAATGAGATGATAGGACTGGGGTCCCTATCATTCAAATGCAAAGTGGTCGTGGAGGTGCCACGGAAAAAAAGCACCCAGCCCACAATGAAAAGTGGACGTGGAGGTGCCACGGCAAAAAAGCACCCAGCACTCACTGTAAATGAGGTTGGAGTTAGGAAGGGCATCCAGCTGTAGAAATAGAGCCACAATCAGTTTCTGTATGAGCAAGACAAGGTCAGCCGACTGGACACTGCCCACAACAAGACAACCCGTCTAACCCATGCCAGCGTGGATGATGATGATGTTGATGATGATACTTTTATATATATACAGTATATACTTTTATATATATATGTATACTAATATATATATATACTTTTATATATATATATATAAAAGTATATATATATTAAAAGTATATATATATTAGAGTATATATATATATATATATATATATATATATATATATATATATATATATATATATATATATATATATATTTAAAAGTTAAACAAGGTTCAATGAATAAATCAAAGAATGAGTTTTACAATAGATTGGAAGCACTCAACAGCAATGGTTTTCCAGAGTTATTAATATTAATTCAAAATATTAACAAAATAGATATTCTTGTGATCAAGTATATTTTATTATACATATTTCAGAGGTACTGAGTTAAGTTCAACGGGACGTCCTCATCAGATAAAATAAGATGATGCATGTAACCTACATAGAGCACTCTTCATTCCTATGACTTTTTCAATTTTCAACGGAAACTTCAATACTTATATTTATATATATATATATATATATATATATATATGAAAATGTATGACCCCGACGGCAGAGCACAAGCCGTTTCGACGGCTATTTCTGCGTTATGGTCAATGTGGTTCCTTACCACAACTCCTTCGTTATATATATATATATTAATTCAAAATATTAACAAAGTAGATATTCTTGTGATCAAGTATATTTTATTATACATATTTCAGAGGTACTGAGTTAAGTTCAACAGTACGTCCTCATCAGATAAAATAAGATGATGCATGACATACCCTGACATAGTAGATGGTTAAGATTCAGTCATGGTAGTGAGTAATATATGACAAAACTCAATATTTATACCTTAATATTGAGAACATGAGAAAAATATATAATACATACAATAGAGAGGGTGCGTGTAATACAGCTTAAAAAATACATGGCATCAATATAACAGTTAAACAAATTTAAATTATGGAAGAAAGAGGAAAGAAAGGAAAGCATAGGGGAAGAAACAGCTGATGGGATAATATAGTTTGTAGGTGCCTTAAAAGACAAATGAGAGATGATTAAAGAGAGAGAGAGAGAGAGAGAGAGAGAGAGAGAGAGAGAGAGAGAGAGAGAGAGAGAGAGAGAGAGAGAAAGGGGAATAATTTATGTTCAAGTTTATAGACAATTATCCATATATACAATATATATCTAAACTTAGTTGGTTGACCGTTAATATTCAAAATATTTAATTTAAGTTAGTTCAGAGTAATGAATAATATTTTAGGTTTTAAAAGTTAATAGGTATCTGTATTCATATTATATTATACTATCAAATTTAATTTCTAAAATTCAAATTTTATGAAATCAAATATGAAGGATTTACGAAACACGAGAAAGAAAATATATAATGTTTTTATAACCTCACGAAGGTAAACTTTACCAAAATTATTTATAATATTGACAACAGTTTATATAATATAATTTATAAAATAATTATAGTTATAATTATTAAAGAATTTATGATTAACAATTTGAGTGCCTAAAGCATCAACAGGCCTTATAATTAAACTTCAAGAATTTTAAATTATATATATGTGTTAATAAAAAAATACACAAGGATTATATTGTCTAAAGACTTAAGGTGATACCTTTCAAATATATATAACATAATACAATAATACAATATAGTAAATAAGTTACTGAAAATATTGTTAAAAAATATTGTTAGAAAAATATTGTTAAAAATTAATGCTTTATATCAATTATTGTAAAAGGATCATTTAATAGATATATACTATAAATATATAAGTCAAAACTACATGAGTCCTAAGGATAAGGGCTAGATACAAAATAAATATAAAAATAAAAAGTGAAAAATAATGAATTGTTTGCGAAACTTAAAAATGCCCAATATTAAAAATATAGTTTAAAATGTAATAGGGTTTTAATATATAGTAGACAAAAGATACTTCTAAAATGTCCAGCGAATGTGATAGAAAGAGGAGCTAAAAACTTGAAAAAGCTGTTTCTTCCTCTATGCTTTCCTTTCTTTCCTCTTTCTTCAGTAATTTAAATTTTTCAATTGTTATATTGATGCCATGTATTTTTTAAGCTGTATTACACGCACCCTCTCTATTGTATGTATTATATATTTTCCTCATGTTCTCAATATTAAGGCATAAATATTGAGTTTTGTCATATATTACTCACTACCAAGACTGAATCTTAACCATCTACTATGTCAGGGTATGTCATGCATCATCTTATTTTATCTGATGAGGACGTACTGTTGAACTTAACTCAGTACCTCTGAAATATGTATAATAAAATATACTTGATCACAAGAATATCTACTTTGTTAATATTTTGAATTAATATATATATATATATAACGAAGGAGTTGTGGTAAGGAACCACATTGACCATAACGCAGAAATAGCCGTCGAAACGGCTTGTGCTCTGCCATCGGGGTCATACATTTTCATATATATATATATATATATATATATATATATATATATATATATATATATATATATATATATATATATAAATATAAGTATTGAAGTTTCCGTTGAAAATTGAAAAAGTCATAGGAATGAAGAGTGCTCTATGTAAGTTACATAGCTAAATTTAATATATAATAAACAATACAATATAATTACCTCATTACCAGAGGTTTCCCGAATAAGACGAATACAAGAAACGTCCGCATTCGTTCATCGGACAAGGAAATTGCCTTGTCTGATGAACGAATGCGGACGTTTCTTGTATTTGTCTTATTCGGGAAACCTCTGGTAATGAGGTAATTATATTGTATTGTTTATTATATATTATTATATTATATATATATATATATATATATATATATATATATATATACACCCATGCTAGTGTGGAAGAATGGACGTAAAACGGTGATGATGATAATGATATATATGTATACACATATATATATATATATGTTAGCTTTCGCCGTATTTTGACTAAAGAAATTAAAGAAATTATTTAGCCTGATAGTGGGGTTAAGAACCCTCGGAGAAATGGAAAAAGATGAGTATTGACGTACATGTACGCCAATACTCAGCTAACATTTCTAATAATTTCAAATCCACTCGCTGTTTCGAAAATATTCTTACATATATATATATGTATATACATGATATATATATGTATATACAATGCTTATTTAGTCCTCTTTGAATGTTGGTCTTTGTATTTATTATCACTAATATATATATATGTATATGTGTGTGTTTGTGCATGCATGTTTATGCATGTTTGAGAGTGTCTCATTGCATGTGTGTGTATGCACGTTTGGGAGTGGATCTGATAGTGTGTGTGTGTGTGTGAATCTGTGTGTATGTATATATATATATATATATATATATAACGACATAGGCCTGTTGTGCATTCAAGGCAGTGTTACCAAGACAACAATCTGAAGGATACCTGTTGTAATATAAAGTGGAGCTAGATACATGCTTACCTGTGTGCGTTGTTGACCTTTTTAGAGGTCACCGTTGTCTTTATTGTGTACTCCCCCACCACCCCAACCACTGCACCACCCTCTCAGCACCTAGATTTCTTGCATTTGGTACATTGGAAAACTTTGTTCATAAGTATATAAACACACGCAAACACAAGTATATACACACACAGTTCATAAGTATACACACACACACACACACACACACACACACACACACACACACACACACACACACACACACACACACACATACATATATATATATATATATATATATATATATATATATGTATAATAACCCACATATATATATATGGGTTATTATACACATATATATATGTGTATAATATATATATACAGTATATATATATATATATATATATAGATAATTTAATATATCAACTAACATAAGCGCACAGATGCACGCCCATGCCAGCAAATACACAGGTTATGTCATAGTACCTAGGTGGTTCAATGCAGGAGAATGCAGAACAATAATATAAAGGACGTAAAATAAAAAAATATTTTTTTAAAAAAAATTTAAAAAAAAAAAATTTTTTTCTTACTTAAATTTTCACTCCAACTAATTAGTTTCTGCAATGGGATAAAGACAGTTACGTAATTCAACTGTCGAGAATTCATTGCGTCATCAGGAAGTCTATTCTCAGTTAAGTCTCCAGGCAATGCGCGGACACTGGCGGCTCATATAAAAATAATAATAATTCGGTAGATCGAACAGCTTGCGAGGACTGAATTCTATGTACCGAAATTCTCACTGCTTCAAGTCAAATGGCCGATTCTAAAGAATCAATCACGTGACACAGAGGCTAGTTAGAAGGAATGGGATGGTAAGATGACTGACGCCTACTAACACCCCAAAAAAAATTTTTTTAGAAGTGGTTTTGACAAGTTTGCTCGACAAACTGATTTGTCGAGCAAACTTGTCAAAACCACTTCTAAAAAAATTTTTTTTTTGGGGTGTTAGTAGGCGTCAGTCATCTTACCATCCCATTCCTTCTAACTAGCCTCTGTGTCACGTGATTGATTCTTTAGAATCGGCCATTTGACTTGAAGCAGTGAGAATTTCGGTACATAGAATTCAGTCCTCGCAAGCTGTTCGATCTACCGAATTATTATTATTTTTATATGAGCCGCCAGTGTCCGCGCATTGCCTGGAGACTTAACTGAGAATAGACTTCCTGATGACGCAATGAATTCTCGACAGTTGAATTACGTAACTGTCTTTATCCCATTGCAGAAACTAATTAGTTGGAGTGAAAATTTAAGTAAGAAAAAAATTTTTTTTTAATTTTTTTTAAAAAAATATTTTTTTATTTTACGTCCTTTATATATATATATATATATATATATATATATATATGTGTATAATAACTCATGCTAGCATGGAAAATGAATGTTAAACGAAGATGATATGTATGTATATATATATATATATATAATATATATATATATACAATATACATATATATATATATACAATATATATAAATACAATATATATATATATGTAAATGTGAATATACACACAACACACACATTAGCAAAGTTCCTGTTGAGTTAGGTAGATGTGTGTGTGTGTGTACAGACCTGTATGTGTTGTCTATCTAATCATTTACCTGTGCAACTGTGATACTAAACTCCCAGACTTACCCCCTACAGCATTCCCCAGACAGTCACACACCCCTCACCTCCACTGCCCCTCCTTACCTTACCCCATCCCCGCCGGCAGACATTCTCGTCCCCCACCACACTGCCACTGCTCTCCCGCCCCACCACATATATTATTAGCGGAGGTTGGATGACTTGCAGACAACATAAGTAATCTGATGTGAGTGACTTATATACAAACAAACACACATATTGGTGCCTATATATGCATATATATATATAGACATACCTATCTGTGTACATTTATACACACACACACAGACATATTGGTGCATATATATATATATATATATATATATATATATAAACCTAAATATACAGGGTGTCCCAAAAAAATGTATACAACTTCAATAGCATTCTAATAAATATTGCCTGAACAGGTAATCAAAGTGTGTATACAGCTTTTGGGGACACCCTGTATATATACATACACACACACTCACACCCTGTATATATACATGCACATATACACACCCACACATACAAACATACATATATATATATATATATATATATATATATATATATATACACACTGTCTATACTCGGAACAAGCAAGGGGACCCCCAGGGGGCAGTAAGTCCTGGCGAGTCGTTTATTGAATTTGGCTATTTGAATTTGTAATGCAGCAAAGCGTCATAGCTTCGATACACTGTGTAACAAAACATTTTTTTTCACTGTTCCTGGCTTGTAATTACTTTTTTTGTGTTGCTTAGGTCCCAATACACCCCCACCCCCACCCCACACACACACAGACATATATATATATATACATCTACATATATACATTTATATACTCATACATACGTGTATCATTTCATTCATTTCATTTTACGTCCGCTTTTTCCCTGCTTGCAAGGGTGGGACGGGAACTGATGCTGGCTTGATTTCTACAGCTGGATGCCCTTCCTAACACCAACCTCATTTACAGTGAGTGCTGGGTGCTTTTTTTGCCGTGGCACCTCCACGACCACTTTGCAGTGGAATGATAGGGACCCCAGTCCCTATCATCTCATTTCTACAGCTGAGTAAACTGGAGCAATGTGAAATAAAGTGTCTTGCTCAAGGATACAACACATCACCCGGTCTGAGGATTGAACTCACGACCTTTCGATTGCAAGGCCAATGCTCTAACCACTAAGCCATGTGCCTCCATATATATGTTTTAAGTATTTCCATAGAAAAGGTAAAGGAAAGAAGTGTACTCTGTATAGTACAGAGCTATTTAATGACATAATAAACAACACAATATAATTATTCCATTACCAAAGGTTTCACGAAATTAGACGATTCTAACAGAAACGTCCAGTTCACTCATATATCATCTATATATATATAAAACAGAAGATGTCTGTCTGTCTGTGTAACCGCATGCATTTCTACATTTTACAAGCGATTTGCACCAAATTTCATACATAGGTTTCTGATTAGTCCTATTACGTGTCATAGACTATTTTATTTTTCCATACATCGATTGTGGGGTCCCCCAGGGGCAGATAACCCCCTTAAGCCTCTCGCTTGGAGTCAGCAGTACTACTGCATAAAGGCCCCATAATTCCTGCTGTTTGGCTCCCATCTTCATCAAAATTAATCTTTTGTTTGCTTATGGCCTACAAATAAATTTGCAGGCATGCACTTGCACAGAAATTCAGGTAGGGGACCCCATGGGGGGAAGTAAACCGACTTGATGAATGTTGAAGTTGATATTATCAATGCAACAAAACGTCATAACTGCTTGAGTTGGTGTTTGGTTTTCACAAAGCCAGACGTATTGGTTACCCATGGCTTATAAAGGAAGGTGAACACATGAACTTTTACATGAACTTATCAAGGGGATCCCTGGGTGGGTGGGTAGTAAGCCCCTTCGACTAATCTATTGAAGTTCACATTAACACTGTATTAGTACCTGATAACTTTTGAAGTTTACGTTCGATTTTAACTTTACCGGACACATTGGTTACCCATTGACTAAAGATGATGTTGAAGACACTGTCTATACCCAGAACAAGCAAGGGGACCCCCAGGGGGCAGTAAGTCCTGGCGAGTCGTTTATTGAATTTGGCTATTGTAATGCAGCAAAGCGTCATAGCTTCGATACACTGTGTAACAAAAAAAAATTTTTCTCTGTTCCTGGCTTGTAATCACTTTTTTTGTGTTGCTTAGGTCCCAAATAAATTTAAAAAAAAGTGCTATTAAACAGTTAAAAGTTTGGGTTTGTAAAAGTTCTAAGCTATTCACTAGAATTATTTGTATGCTGGATTTTACGTTGTATGTAAGTTTAATTTGCTTATGTTAAATGATTTTTTTTTATATATGTTTCAGGTTAAATTGAAATTATAAAATAAAGAGTAATACCTAAAGAAAATTATAAAAGTGCAATAAAGTATAAAATTGTTAAAAGGTGGATTAAAGAGATTTATTGATACTGGGGTACCAGAAAAAGTTCCTCACTTCCCAAACCAAAAAGAAGTCAATGACTGGGTCAGGGATATGGGTCTGACCAAGTCCAATGCAGAGCTATTCGTCTCCAGGAGGAAGCCGTGGAACTTGGTCAAGGAGGAAGTGCAGGTGACAAGTCAGATAAGTCGACACGAACCTTTCTCGGGTTTTTACACTCTTAGGGGTGGCCTCTGCTTCTGCCATGATATGCCTGGACTGTTTGACGTTATTGGGGTGCCGTTTGTGCCCAAGGAGTGGCGGATATTTATAGACAGCTCCACCACAAGTTTGAAGGCTGTCCTCCTCCACAATGGAAACAAGTTCCTGACACTGCCCCTAGCTCATTCAGTCTGCCTGAAGGAAGATTACTACAGTGTAAAAGCCCTCTTGGAAACTCTGCAATACAATCAGTACAATTGGGAAATCATTGGAGACTTCAAGATGGTGGCTTTCCTGCTTGGACTCCAAGGAGGCTTTATCAAATTCCAATGCTTCCTCTGCCTTTCGGACAGCAGAGCCACCTCTGACCATTACAAAAGAAAGAACTGGGAGCAGCGAACAGAATTTGTAGTTGGGACCCGGAACGTCATGTGGGAGCCACTGGTTGATCCCATGATTGTGCTCATGCCGCCACTGCACATTAAGTTGGGGTTGATGAAGCAGTTTGTGAAGGTTCTCAACCAAGAATCAGCCGCTTTTAAGTACCTTCTTGAGTTCTTCCCCAAGTTATCTGAGGCCAAAATCAAAGGTGGAATTTTTGTTGGACCTCAGATAAAGAAGGTGTTTGAGTCTACCGAGTTCTCCAATAAGCTCAATAGGATTGAGAGAACAGCATGGAACTGTTTCAAGGCAGTTGTTAAGGGCTTCCTGGGCAACTAAAGAGCTGAAAACTACCAGCAACTGGTGCAGGATCTGATAAAGGCTTTTGGCGCCATGGGATGCAGGATGTCGCTTAAACTCCATATGCTGGACGCTCACCTGGAAAAATTCAAGGACAATATGGGCGCCTACTCAGAAGAACAAGGCGAACGATTCCACCAAGATGTGAAAGAGATAGAGCGGAGGTACCAGGGCCACTACAATGAAAAAATGATGGGGGACTATATCTGGGGGCTAGTGCGGGAATGCGACCTGGACTACAACCGCAAATCCAGGAAATCCAGTCATTTCTGACGTGTATAAGTTGCTTTATAAGTGTTATTTGTTCTTACTTGTTTGCTTTTGATAAGCTTGTGTAATAAAATAAATATATACTCTGTTGATTTAATTATATGAACTGATAAATTTTTTTAAAATGTGTTTTTTCTTGAAAAATATGAAAATTTCGAAGTATCAAACTCCTGGCCACAAACCCAAACTTGTGATTAAATAATAGTGTTCTTTTTATAATAATGGGATATAACAAACCAGGAAATGACACTTAGAACCGGGGAACAAAAGATATGTTACACGGTGATAATTGGTAGTCCAATAAAACGAATTTCGACTTAGTTGTTATTCATGGACTACAGATGAAGATATACTGAGGCACATTTACTTTCATTTCAATTCAGCAAGAGGACCCCTTCGGGGACAATGAGCCCAATTCATTAACCTATAAAAGTTCAAACTGCCACAATAAAAAAGCACCATAACCTCGGGAGTTTATACTTGATTCTTACAAAAACTAAACGAAATGGTTATTGCCTGCCATAAGATAAAGCACCACACTTTCGTTATCACTTGAATTTTGTAATGGAACCCCCTAGGGAGGGCAGTGAGCCCCTTTGAAGCACTTTTAAAGTTCATATTATGGTTCCAGCAAAGCATTTCAACTTCTGGAAATAAAAGTCAATTTAAACGAAAGTTGATGCATCGGTTACTCATGTTCTACAAATGGAGTAGCGAATTTTTAAATCCCCCTGGCTTAACTTTAGTTTGTTTAGTTAACTTTAGGATGATTGAATTTAATTTTGCACCCGGTTGTCTCCCCCGTGTAATTGCACCACAATTAAGTGCGGAATGGGGAGTTAAATTTTTCTCCTTGAACTTTGGCGTCATTTCACACTCCTAACCAAGAAAGCGCGATTTAACCCAGGTGTAAATTTTAACGCTGTATGTGGATTGTGCTATTTCACACTCATGCCTAAACTGTGCGAATGATTGATTAGTTTTTGCACCCGGTTGTCTCCCCCGTTTAATTGCACCTCAATTAAGTGCGAAATGGCGACCTCTGGCCAACCACACATCAGGGAGTTGTGTTCAGTAGATTTCATCACACTTATTTGTATTATCTAATCAATCAGACAACTCGAGTGTTGTTCAATGAGTGAAATCCCTCCTATTTAAATCAGTCAAGTCCAACCTAGGATCACACTTCTTTCGGGGCTTTTGACAAGTGGTAGGTTTTTTTACATGCGTACTCTCATAAGCTACCCCATGTTTCTGAAACGCATGCTTCTTCAACATTTGTCACCTTAAAGGAGGTTTAGTTAATGTGTTTATGGTCATAAGGTTCCAGTTTATCATGCTGTGATTTTTCGGCCATTTTTGCCTGTATCCTTTCAATGGTTAGTACTTACTTATTGCTATGTTTGAACTGAACAAACATACTGACACTTATATACCTACCACTGTAGCCACACTATTTAATTTCCTTTATCAAAGGTTTTCCGTACGCTACATTGCCCCTAACTTAAAACCTGAAATTTGACTGGTACACAAAATCTTGCAAAACATACGCACTTTCTCAGACCACATAGATTTATCACATTTTTCCCCAATTTATATCCGTGTTTAGATTTGCTTACTTAAACGTTATGTGTCCACTATTTATCGTTCTCCCTGGTTAATTTTCTAAAAACAATGCCCCCCAAGAAAAGAACTGTCATTGGTCGATTATATAATGATGCAAGTAGGTCTAAGCGAAGATGTAAATGCGACTGCGATCAGGCTCTCACAGAATGTTGTGCAGACGGCAGCTGCAAGAGCGGAGGAGGGTGACAGTCGGCGTGAACATTGAGGGAACAAAGATGCTGCTGCGACTGCTGCTGCTCACGCGAGAGGATGAGGACGACGTGCCGTTCTACGAAGCAGCAGCGACGCCACTGCAAAACCCGCTACTTGTGATCAAGAGAATGAAGGATGACGCGCCGTCCGACGAAGCAGGGACGCCACTGCAACAGCCGCTGTTCGCGCTCAAGAAGATAAAGGACAACGTGCCGTTCGACGAAGCAGTGACGCCACTGCAACATCCGCTGCTCGCACTCAAGAGGATGAAGGAAGATGCGTCGTTCGACGAAGCAGGGACGCCTCTACAACAGCCGCTGCTCGCGCTCGAGAGGATGAAGGACGACGCGCCGTTCGACGAGGGAGGGACGTCACTGCCACTGCTGCTGCACGAAATACTGAAACCATAGAGCAACGACGTGGCCGACTTCTGCAAAGTGAACAGCGGCGATCATCGTTACGTGGCATTTCTCGGACTTGCAATTCACGATGGTTGTTGAAAGTCTTTAACTACGACCCCTCCGACTACGCTGTGCTTGCCTGGAAACCTGCATGTCAACAAGACCCTTAACTCTATGGCTGATCCGGACGAAGTTGTTAATTACCCCACAGAATTTCTTAGCTCCCTAGACCCTCCCGGATTGCCACCACACTTACTGCGACTTAAGAAAGGTGCCCCTGTCATGCTCCTCAGGAATTTGGAACCCCGAAGGCTTTCCAACGGCACGCGTCTGGTCGTCCAAAAGGCAATGCCTCATGTTATTGAGGCACCAATACTTACAGGATGTGATAAGGGGGATACTGTCTTCATACCAAGGATACCTCTCATTCCATCCGGTAAAGACATTCCTTTCACATTCAGAAGGCTGCAATTCCCTCTCCGGCTCAGTTTCGCCATGTCGATTAACAAATCACAGGGTCAGGCGCTGAGGGTCGTAGGGCTTACTTAATTTAGAAGAACCATGCTTCTCCCATGGTCAACTATATGCTGGCTGCTCTCGAGTGGGGAGCCGACATGACCTATTTGCTTTTGCAACTCCGCGAGAAAACCCAAAATATAGTCTATACGGAACTTTTGTAGGCACCCCATCCGCCAACAAGTAATCGCTGTTTTTTTTTTGTATAAGTGCTTATATTTGCTGTATCCGTGTGCTATTTTTGTCCTTTTGACAATACCACGTACGCTGCTGAGGTTGCTTTTGCTATACGTTATAAATGTTCAATGCCTCCATTTTCCGCATGTTTATGTTGCTATTACGCTTTGCTATCGATGTTCCGTTGTTTTAACCTAATTAATCTACTTTTCCCTACATCTTATTTACACATTTGTAGAAGATCACGCCATCTAGCGTCGACTGTGAAGGCAGTCGATTAACTGCCCTTAGTTCTGACGTCAGTAGCTGAGACAATAACACTTGGACAATGAGAGCTTGGAAAAAAGAGACGCGCTATCTCTATCGTGCTATCTACATGCAGTGATCCAAAGGATGACATCATACCATGCGGCAGTATACGACGACTTAAATATATCCCAACCTAGGAGCACTAAAGTATTTGAATATATTCTGTAATTGCTCCTATATAAAAAATGTTTTTATAACATAAAATTGAGGTATGTTCCTTATTCCTTGTTTGACCATGTGCTAGTAAACAATATCCAATTAGACGGGATGACTGATGACCAGCGCCCGCCTAAAGTGGTGACCCCGAGGTGATAAATATGAAAACGCAGTCTGCTTAATTTCACCATTCGTTTTTAAATTGAAAATTGTTCGTCTTACACAAAAAAAGAAAAAAAAATTCTTTTTTCAACATGGCTAACAGGCCAGCTAACATTCCAGCACATTGTCTTTCTTCTTCAAATGCAGCCATCTGATTGGCTTAGCCTCGTCACGCGACCATATCGTTGTTTTGGAAAAAAAATGCGACGCCATCTTGTTTCATAATGACTATCTCGAATCACAGATACCACCAATTGTGCTGTTTTCCCGTAGTTCTGAACATTACTTACTTTTATTCGTCCTTGTGGAAATAGATTGACAAAGAATGGTCCTAATTTACCTGCTTCTTCACATTCGAACCAGCCCGTCTCGACACGCGAGGATGCCATGTTAAAGGCTATTGACGCTTTGACGCAGCAAGTCGCTCGATTGTGCAGGGAGAATAGGCCGTATTCCCGGCAGCCTAGGAGTCGTTCGCGTTCTTTCGCGACTCCACCTCAGCATACTACTTCGCCCGCCAGCAATCCATTATTTTGCTGGTATCATGCCACCTTCGCGGATAAGGCAAAACATTGCCGGCCTCCATGTAAATATTCAGCTTCGGGAAATGTAGATCAGAGTCACTAAAGGCGGCAAGTGAACTCTGCGAGACACAACAGAACCGCCATTTCTTCATAGAGGACCTCCTGTCTGGAAGAGCCTTCCTTGTAGACACAGGAGCTTCGTGCAGTATTTGGCCTGTCAATTGTATGACAGTAACTCCTCCTGAGTCATCAATGAATCTACAAGCTGTCAATCATTCGCCGATACGGACTTTTGGACAAATCTCGCTTCCTCTGCAATTCAGAAATCTTCGACGAGAATTCAAATGGATTTTTACGGTTGCTGACCTACCATATCCGATCTTGGGAGCGGATTTTCTACACCATTTTGCATTGACGGTGGACGTCCGTGGCTGACGCCTAGTAGACGACATTACTGGTTTTTCTCTTAGTGGCCTGAAAGCTAATTTTCCAACAGTTAGCCCGACCTTTTTCATCGCTAATACTCGGAATCCTTATCATGCATTGTTAAATTCTTCCCACAGCTTACTCAGGGAAATTTTCGAGTTGTCGAACCGACTCACACAACGGAGCATTTTATCTCTACAACTGGCGCCCCAGTGTTCTCACGTTCTCGTCGCTTGCCTGCGGACAAATTGAAGGCAGCACGGTCCGAGTTCGACCACATGCTGCAGCTAGGCATAATTCGCCCTTCTACGAGCCCTTGGGCTTCTCCGTTGCACATGGTATCCAAGACTTCTGGCGACTGGAGACCCACTGGGGATTATAGGAAGTTAAATGCTATAACTGTCCCGGATAGATATCCTATTCCACACCTGCAAGATTTTGCATCGTCATTGCAAGGATGTAAAATATTCTCGAAGCTCGATTTGGTGCGAGCCTATCATCAGATTCCTGTCAAGAAAGAAGATATTCCGAAAACGGCCATTACGACTCCATTTGGATCATTCGAATTTCTTACCATGCCTTTCGGACTTAGGAATGCTGCTAGCACCTTTCAACAGTTCATGGATGAGGTCACTCGTGGTTTAGACTTCGTCTACACTTATATTGATGATCTGCTTATTGCTAGTTCCTCCAGAGAAGAACACATACGTCATTTGAATCTTTTGTTTTGTCGACTCAAGGATTAGTGTACAAATAAATACCACAAAATGTGTTTTCGGTGCGGAATCGCTGAATTTTTTAGGTCATGTCATTGACTCCGAGGGTATTCGACCCTACCCTCAACGAGTTCAGGCTATAGAGGATTTGCCTCCGCCGACCTCACTTCGTCAGTTGCGACAATTTCTAGGACTGATAAATTTCTATAGACGTTTTGTTCCGCATTGTGCTAATCTACTCTTATCTCTTACTGAGATTCTGAAAAATTGCCGCAAGAAAATAAGGACATCTCTTTGACTCAGACTCAGCTCGAGGATTTTCAAAAAGCCAAATCAGCATTGGGTAGTGCATCTTTGCTGGCCCATCCAGTGTCTAATGTCAAGCTTTCGCTTTGTGTTGATGCGTCGGATACTGCAGTGGGTGCAGTCTTACAACAGAGTAGTGACGATCACCAACAACCATTGGAATTTTTCTCCAGGAAGTTGAAGCCTGCAGAAACTCGCTACAGCACCTTTGGCCGGGAGCTGTTAGCCATCTACCTTTCCGTGAAACATTTTTCACATATGCTTGAAGGAAGGTGTTTTACAATCTATACTGACCATAAACCTTTGACCTTCGCTTTAAGGGCAAAGTCCGACAAGTACTCGCCCAGAGAAACAAGGCATCTCGACTTTATCTCGCAATTCACAAACGACATCCAACACATTGCAGGCTCATTGAACACAGCGGCTGACGCCCTGTCTCGATTGCCGATCAGTTCAATTGCGTCATCCCACGACATCGATTTAAATCACTTGGCAGCAGACCAGCCTGCACTGGAATCGTTGGATATTACATCAGCCGAATTTGCGACGAGTAATTTGAAATACCTGCCATTGCCCACTCAGATGGACAGATTCTCTGCGACGTTTCCGTAGATTCACCGAGACCATTCGTCCCACTAAACCATCGTCGTACTGTGTTTCTTGCTTTACACAGCATTTCCCACCCAGGATCTTCTGCCACAGTAAAGCTCATAACAGCCAGATTCTTCTGGCCAAATATGAGGCGCGATATTACTGTTTGGTGCCGTTCCTGCATCGCTTGCCAGAAATCGAAAATTCATAAACACGTTAAGGCTCCGCTCGGTACGTTCAGTACACCGGACGCCCGTTTCCGGCACATTCATGTGGACATCATGGGACCTTGGCCAGTCAGTGGTGGTCACTTATCTATTGACTGTTATTGATCGTTTTTCGCGATGGCCTGAAGCCATCCCCTTGAAAGACATCACTGCTGAAACGACAGCGCGTGCCCTAGTATCAGGATGGATTGCTCGCTTTGGAGTGCCAACCACGATTACAACGGACCGTGGAAGGCAGTTTGAATCGAATCTCTTCTATGAATTAACGAAAATCATCGGCGCTAAACGCATCCGAACAACTGCATATCATCCTGCCTCTAATGGAATGGTGGAGCGTTTCCACCGACAACTAAAAGCCGCTCTACGGACTTCTCCTGACTCTACGCGTTGGAGCGAGTACCTCCCTATTGTGTTGTTGGGGATTCGGTCAACAATAAAGGAGGACTTTGGGTTCTCCCCGGCCGAATTGTTATATGGTGCTCCTCTAGCGTTACCTGGGCAAATGCTTGCCCCTGTCGATCTTGCTGAACAAGATCCGCTTTCCAACGTATCCCGTCTGCGTTCTTATTTTCAGGACCTGCCACCGATGGATATGAGGAAGCAAACTGTAAAATCTGCAGTCCCGAGGGATATTGCCTCGTGGACCCATGTGTTCGTGAGAAACGATGCTGTGAGACCACCTCTCACACAACCGTACTCTGGACCCTACCGTGTGTTGGCTCGTTCTGATAAACATTTCACTGTAGACATTAAGGAATCCAGAGAGACCATTGCGGTTGATAGACTTAAACGGGCCCACACAGATGCTCATACACCTGAGCCACATACACCCCATCTTTCTCTTTTGCACACACACCTGTTTCTTTGTCCCCCCTCCCCATCACCAAGATATAAGACTACGACCCGTTCCGGTCGGAGGGTTCATTGGCCCAAAAACTGTGTAGCATGGTATATTTTTAAACTGCTATTGTGCGGTGCTTTAATTCTCTAGTGACTATTGGAACTTTTAGGAAATTGTATTTACATTTTATTACATTTTTTTTTTCCTTTCACGTCTTGCATGCTTGTTTAATATGCATTTTTGAAATTTGTTGTGCCCTTCATGCTCGGTTGGGCTGATTGCTCCTTGGTTTGGAATTTTTGCTGGTTGGTAAACGGTTTTTCTACATACATGATTCGATGAACCGATTTTTATTTAATTTTCTAAAAAGTGATGGGAGGCCATGTAGAAGATCACGCCATCTAGCGTCGACTGTGAAGGCAGTCGATTAACTGCCCTTAGTTCTGACGTCAGTAGCTGAGACAATAACACTTGGACAATGAGAGCTTGGAAAAAAGAGACGCGCTATCTCTATCGTGCTATCTACATGCAGTGATCCAAAGGATGACATCATACCATGCGGCAGTATACGACGACTTAAATATATCCCAACCTAGGAGCACTAAAGTATTTGAATATATTCTGTAATTGTTCCTATATAAAAAATGTTTTTATAACATAAAATTGAGGTATGTTCCTTATTCCTTGTTTGACCATGTGCTAGTAAACAATATCCAATTAGACGGGATGACTGACGACCTTCGTCCGCCTAAACATTTTTTTGACATTCCAGCGTGATCTTGCCAAGGCCGTTTTTGTGCCCACTGTTACATGCTTTTCTAGGTTACAATCTCAAATAACAAGCAAAGAAAATACGACATAGCAAAGTGGTGTGAAGGACTTCTTAAGGGCCACCACCTCTAATCGGAGTCGTCTTTGCTAACAGCTCTTCCGCTGGGACTTTTAAGAATGAACGATCCAAGGCCCTCTTTAGGGCCACCAACTTTAAATTGTTACCATCGGATTCATCTTTGCTGGCAGCACCGCCGCTAAGACTTTTAAGATTGAATGATCCAATGCTCTCTTTAGGGCCACCAACTTTAAATTGTTACCATCGGATTTGTCTTGGCTGGCAGTACCGCCGCAGAGATATTTCAAAGTGAACGTTCAAAGGCCCTCTTTAGGGCCAACACCTATAAATTTTTACTTCTATAGTCGTGTTTAACGGAAGTCTTTCGGTTCATTTGAACGACTACTCCATTGAGAGTTATATCGGGCAACGCCGGGTGCCTCTACTACTATATGCATATATACATATATATATATATATATATATATATATATATATATATATATATATATATAACTGTTTCTACTTTAGGCACAAGGCCAGCAATTACCCAGTGCATTACTGGTACTTTATTTTATCGACCCCGTAAGGATGAAAGGCAAAGTCAACCTCGGCGGGATTTGAACTCAGATCGTAAAGGGACGTAACTATGCTGGAAAGCATGGCGTCCGAGCCTCTACCGATACTGCCAATCCACCAATATATATATATAACGAAGGAGTTGTGGTAAGGAACGAGATGGACCATAAGGCACCAGAGTACTCAATACTTAGGGTAGTAGAGTGGGTAATAGGAAAATGTATGACCCCGACGGCAGAGCTCAAGCCGTTTCGACGGCGATTTCTGGGCTAGTCCAGATATAGCCGTCGAAACGGCTTGAGCTCTGCCGTCGGGGTCATACATTTTCCTATATATATATATATATATATATATTCATAAACTTATATATATACATATATATATATTCATAAACTTACACATATACATACAACTATATACCCTCCTCCCCCATATATATATATATATATATATATATATATATATATATATATATATAAACATACATATATACATACATTTATGTACATCTTCATATATATATACAAACCACATCTACTTTTCAGTTTGGTATCATTCTTACACTTTTTACATATTTTTTTATTCTTTTCTTCACCTCCTACTAGTCTCTGATGAAGGGTTTAACCTGAAACGTCACATCTTTCCTTCTCTTTCTAGCCCTCATATGTCCACTGTACACACATTGTTTATGTTTTTCTTGGTTTGGCAGTATCGGTAGAGCGTCAGACACCATGCTTTGCAGCATAGAGTTATGGCCCTTTACATTCTGAGTTCAAATCTGCCGGGGTTAACTTTGCCTTTCATCCTTACGAGGATCGATAAAATAAAGTACCAGTAATGCACTGAGGAAAAATTGCTGGCTTTGTGTCAAAAGTAGAAACAATTATTTCGTCAACAATGTGTGCTGCCTTCTTTCCTTTGTCTTAATTTTTCGTTTTTTGTTTTGTTTACTTTCTTTTAATCCTTCATGTTTTAACCATTTCTTACCATATCTTGTTGTATTTGGTGTACACACACATACACCACACACTCACACACACCACACACCACATACACCACACACCACATACACCACACACACCACACACACCACACACACACGTACACCACACACACACACACACACACACACCACACACACACCACACCACACACACACCACACACCACACACACACACACACACTACACACACACCACACCACACACACCACACCACACCACACACCACACACCACACAGATAAATTCATATATATATATATACAATAAATGTAATCTGAGTTTTTCGAATATTAATAATAACATTCGATTCGTTTGCAATTTTGCAAACAATCCTCAATTTTATAGCCATGTCAGTAGAATGAACCCTTCATTCTTGCTCTCATGTTGGCATGTGAACAGAACTGCAGACACTAATGTTTCTGGGTATCACCCTTCATCAGTACAGCTCACTGTTCACCTGCCAAACTGTCAGAGCTAGTGGAAATATATGTTATTTTCAAAAATACACAGTGACTGATTGGCTTGATTTGCATATTAGCTGACTGGCTGATCAGTCAGATCTGCATATTAGCAGATCCAATGATCAGCCAGATTTGCATATCAGCAGACTGGCCAGTCAGTTTCCTGTATAAATGGCCGGCTTTGCCAAATTCAAATAAAAAAAAAATTTTGCTCTACATGGCTGAATACAATAAATGTAATCAGAGTTTTTTTTAATATTAATAACTGTTTCTACTTTAGACACAAGGTCAGCAATTACCCAGTACATTACTGGTACTTTATTTTATCGACTCCGTAAGGATGAAAGGCAAAGTTAACCTCGGCGGGATTTTTTTAATATTAATAATAACATTCGATTTGTTTGCAATTTTGCAAACAAGCCTCAATTTTATAGCCATGTCAGAAACATTAGGGTCTGCAGTTCTGTTCGCATGCCAACACAAGAGCAAGAATGAAGTGTTCATTCTACTGACATGGCTATAAAATTGTGTGTGTGTGTGTGTGTGTGTGTGTGTGTGTGTGTGTGTGTGTGTGTGTGTGTGTGTGTGTGTGTGTGTGTGTGTGTGTGTGTGTGTGTGTGTGTGTGTGTGTGTGTGTGTGTGTGTGTGCGCGCGTTGAAAACACATTAAGGTTTTTATTAATTGTATTGAGATTTTGGCTTTGCTCAATTACCAAGTCTAATGAGAAGGTTAGGCTGGAGTTGGATCTATAGCATTAATATAGACCCTGAGCCACCCCACTGTTAAATGGTTGTAACTCTGTGTATTATCTATTTTCAAAGTGAATAGACCAGAACGTTTCTCTGAGAGTTCCTAATACTCTGAGGAAGAGAATTTTAGGGCCCGAAATATTAGGATAAAAAAAAATAAAGATTACCAGGTAACTAACTTTTTAGTTGCCTTGATCTTACTGACCATTTTGCATTGTTTTAGCTTTATTACATATATCACTTTCACATTATATATTATATACAATGTTTCAAGCAAACTTCATTTTATATATATATATATATATATATATATATATATATATATATATATATATATATATACAAATATATATATATATTAATATTAATAATAATAAATTTCAAGACTAAAATCCAAAGAGCGCTCGATAAGGATAAATATATATCAAATATATAAGAACCGTAGAGCAAATATTTATTAAAATAACAGATTAAAGTTTAAGCAAAGAATCGCTGCTTTCACCCTTAACGGGATCTTCTGAAACTAACAAAGTCAATCTGTAAACGCAGAAGTGGATATTTCAAAAAAAGGTGCAACCGGAGGAAGACAGGAAGACGATACTTTGGTTCGTGGAAACGTTCGCTGGCAAAGAACGGGAAAAAACGAATAAGATACGTCATTAATAGGAGCGGTGAAAAAACCACGTGGTTCTGTCTTTGCGCGTAATTGTTTTTCACCGCTCCTATTAATGACATATCTTATTCGTTTTTTCCCGTTCTTTGCCAGCGAACGTTTCCACGAACCAAAGTATCGTCTTCCTGTCTTCCTCCGGTTGCAACGTTTTTTGAAATATCCACTTCTGCGTTTACAGATTGACTTTGTTAGTTTCAGAAGATCCCGTTAAGGGTGAAAGCAGCGATTCTTTGCTTAAACTATAATCTGTTATTTTAATAAATATATATATATATATATATATATATATATATATATATATATATATATATATATATATATATATATATATTTCGTTTCTGAATTTGTTTAGCAAGATTCTTTATCTGAAATCGTGTGTTGAAACCGATATTGTTATACTTTGGGAGGTTCATGTTGCCAATAAGAAACACACGCACCAGTTGCTTTCACTTCAATTTATTATATATTTATAAATTTATAAATTTACAAATTTACAAATCTACAAACTTATAAATTTCTGGTTGGTTGGTTGGTTCCACAACCAGATAGTTGTTTATATATATAGTCATAGTCCTTTCGTCACACACTCTGTGACCTCTTCAGTGACAGGGGATTCCTTTCTTCGTTTCTGTGCCTTTCCTTTCTTCTATCCTACGCCATTTTGTTTCTGTGTGTGTCACACACACAGAAACAAAATGGCGTAGGATAGAAGAAAGAAAAGGCACAGAAACGAAGAAAGGAATCCCCAGTCACTGAAGAGGTCACAGAGTGTGTGACGAAAGGACTATGACTATATATATAAACAACTATCTGGTTGTGGAACCAACCAACCAACCAGAAATTTATAAGTTTGTAGGTTTGTAGATTTGTAAATTTATAAATTTATAAATATATAATAAATTGAAGTGAAAGCAACTGGTGCGTGTGTTTCTTATTGGCAACATGACCCTCCCAAAGTATAACAATATATATATATATATATATATATATATATATATATATATATATATATATATATATATATATATATATACATAATGTAAAACAATGAAAGAATAAGGGAAAAAATGGTGAAGTACTTAACTAACATTGGTCAACAAAATATGCTTTTTTTCTGCTGACCAAAGTTTGAGTAATTCTGCTGACCAAGTTCTTGAGTAATTTGGGACCCTGAGTTTAAAAATGACAATACCTTTTTTTCTATCACATCAAGTTTTTATCTATGGGCTGGTCTATATTGGCCACATCCATAGCTGCAAGAGATAGCACACTGGTCAATAAAATTTTGATTTTGTTTCTGCTGACCAAAGTTTGGGATCTGTTCTTGAGTAATTTTGGGGCCGCTGAGTTTTAAAATGACAATACTGTTTTTCTATCATGACAAGTTTCCTCATGGACAACAAGGAGAGTATACAAAACATCCATGTTTCCTGTATTTATGAGATAGCTGAGAAAGACAAACATGAAAACCTGATATGTTAGAGGGAAATGGATGCCATATATGAAATCAGCAGCTCAAAATTAGCTAAATACTACAAAACCTTATCAGCGTTCAGGCTAATTGTTGGCAGTTATGCAACTTCATACCACCAGCCTTGAAAAAGTGACTCAACTCTACTGTCTATACTCAGAAGCAATATATAATAGTCCTGAAATATGTTGAAATATCCTGGATAAAAAAAATTATTTGTCTTGTTTTATTTCTCATCTTTTGCCCTTTATATATTTCTACCATATTGTACTGTACCGGCTTTCTCAAACTTATCAGTCATTTATTACATATCTTACAATGTTTGATATTAACTTTACATATAAAATATTTTTTTTTTCCATTTCAGGTAGACGCGCTCCATCATCCACTTTTCTATAAAATAAATCATACTCAAAACGCCAGCACCAACAATTTTCCAAGAGATGTCAACATGAATGGACCTGTTATTTTTATCTAAAGACATGTTTTCCAGTTCCACCCCGCTTGTCCCTTAAATCTAACTTATTTCTCATTCTTTCTTCTGATGAAGAACTAGCGTCCGAAATGTTAAGACCCAAGCGTTAACCTAATATATTCCTTCCATATACACACATATATATGACTGGCGTAGCAGCATCATCATTAACTGTTACAAGGGTAAGGGAGATGCACTAGATAGAGGAAACTATAGAGGCATTAAATTATTTGACCAGGTCATGAAGGTCACAGAAAGAGTTATAGCGCAACTAATCAGAGAGCAAATTGATCTAGATGAAATGCAGTTTGGGTTTGTGTCAGGTAAAAGTACCACAAACGCCCTTTTCCTTATACGACGACTACAGGAGAAGTACCTAGCTAAAAGTAAACCCCTATACTTAGCTTTTGTTGACTTGGAGAAAGCATTTTACAGAGTCAACCGCACCATTATCTGGTGGGCCCTTAGAAAACTAGGGGTTGATGAATGACTTGTGAGAGCTATACAAGCCATGTATAAAGAAACAGTCAGCAAGGTTAGAATTAACAACTAATATAGTGAAGAAATTAGCGTAAACGTTGGTGTTCATCAGGGCCCTGTCCTTAGCCCCCTCCTATTTATTATTGCCCTTCAGGCTATAACAGAGGTGTTCAAGACCAGCTGCCCATGGGAACTTCTATACGCAGATGATCTAACGCTCATAGCTGAATCTATGGCTGAACTAGAGAAGAAATTCGAAACATGGAAGCATGGCCTAGAATCAAAAGGCCTTAAAGTTAACTTGTCTAAGACTAAAGTTCTAGTATGTTAGAAGGAAAATAGGGCACAGGTCCCCTCTGGGAAATGGCCATGCTCAGTCTGTAGGAAAGGAGTAGGCAGAAATTCCATTTGATGTTCCAAATGCAAAGTATGGGTGCATAAAAGACGTAGTGGGATCACAGGTAAACTATCTAAAAACGTAGATTTTATATGTGGCCGGTGCTCAGGTGCAATAAGTAGCAAGCACCCACAGGATACTAGCTCCTTCTATTGCCCAGATGGCTCTATAGAAATAGTGGACACCTCCGTTACCTAGATGACAAAATCAGCAGTGGGGGAGGGTGTTCCAAAAGTACAGTAGCCAGAGTCAGAATGGGATGGAAAAAGTTCATAGAGCTTATACCACTATTGGCCGCTAAAGGTTTCTCACTAAAAATGAAAGGCAGACTGTATGATGCCTGCATACGAACAGCTATGTTACATGGCAGTGAGACATGGACATTGTGTGCAGAGGATCTGCGCAGACTGGAGAGGAACAAAGCATGCATGCTCCGCTGGATGTGTAATAGTAATATACGTGAACAGCAAAGCATAAAGAAACTAAGTGAGAAATTAGGTATAAGAGAGATCAGATGCTGTTTACTCGAGAGAAGACTACGTTGGTATGTTCACGTGATGTGCATGAAAGACGACAGCTGTATAAAAAAGTGCAGGGCAATCAAAATTGACGGAAGTTACGGAGTAGGCAGACCCAGAAAAACCTGGGACGACTTGATAAATTCCGACCTTACACACTTACAGCTCTCTAAGATAATCATTGGACCGAGATCTTTGGCGCTACGCAGTAATACTGAAGACCCGCCTTGCCTATATACAAAGCGAAACCTACAGTCAGTAGTCACCTCTTAATCAAATATACCCCCCCCACACACACACACACACCCCTCGCACTACCCCAACTTCCCGACCCCCACCCCATCAACACCACCCCTTTCTTTGTAAAGTTATGTTGGTACCACAACATCCAGTCCTAAATAAATGAGGTCGTGTAGGTGTCACGACAAAAAAACACAGTCCACGCTGTAATGTGGCCGTGAAGGTAACACGGTAAAAACCTCCCAGTCCACACTGTAAACGTGGTTGGTGTTAGGAAGGGCATCCAGCCGTAGAAAACCTGTCAGACAGTCCTATACGAGCGAGACAACCAATCTTGCCTCAATTGGGACAGTTCCCGTCTAAACCCATGCTAGCGTGGAAGATAGACGTTAAACGATGATGATGATGATGTATATATATATACATACATATATGTAAATATATACATATATATATATATATATCATCATCATCATCATCATCATCATCGTTTAACGTCCGTGTTCCACGCTTGCATGGGTTTGGACGGGGGTTTTCCCACTTGAGGCAAGAGTGATTGTCTTGCTCGCATAGGACTGTCTGGCAGGTTTTCTACAGTTGGATGCCCTTCCTAACACCAACCACATTTACAGTGTGGGTCTGGGAGGTTTTTACCGTGTTGCCTACACGGCCACATTACAGCGTGGATTGTGTGTTTTTTTGTCGTGACACCTACACGATCTCATTTGTTTCGGCCTGGATGGTGTGGCACCAACATAACTTTACATAGAAGGGGGCGGTGTGGATGGGATGGGGGTGGTGGGACGGGGGTGTATTTTGTTAGAGATGCCTACTGACTGTAGTAGGTTTTACTTTGTATTTAGGTAAGGCGGGTCTTCTCTATTACTGAGTACCGCCAAAGGTCTCGGTCCAGTGACATTGTCTTGGTGAGGTGTAAGTGTGTGAGGTCGGAGTTTATCAGCTCGTCCCAGGTTTTTATGGGTCTGCCTATTTCGTGGCTACCGTCTATCTTTATTGCCCTGCACTTTGTTATACAGCTATCGTCCTTCATGCGCATCACGTGTCCATACCAACGTAGCCTTTTCTCTAGTAAACAACATCTGATCCCTCTTATTTCTAATTTTTCCCTTAGTTCGTTTATGTTTTGTCGTTCACGTATATTACTATTACACATCCAGCGGAGCATGCAAGCTTCGTTTCTCTCTAGTCTGCGTATATCCTCTGCACACAATGCCCAGGTCTATATATATATATATATATATATATATATATATATATATATATATATATATATATATATGCATATGTATACATATATAGATATACAGACATATACATACACACACATACTCTCACTCTTGCTAGTAGGAAAAACCTGAGGTTAACTGATGAATGATATATATACACACAGAGGAGGGGGTATAAACAAATGCAACAGAAAAGAAGAAGCAATCAACACTAATTACATTAAATTAATTACGTAAACAAACATGGTATAACTGTAGGATAATGTTTCAAATCTGACAAATAAGATTTCACCAGAACATTCTTTCTGATTCATGTAAAGCATACAGACATCATACCACCACTACCATCAGTTTTACCTGCGATTGCCCCACAACAGGACAACCCGTCTAACCCATGCTAGCGTGGAAAATGGACGTAAAACGGAGGTGATGATGATATGTGTATATACACACAAATATGTATATATAGACCATGTGTGTATATATATACACTATATGTGTATGTATGTATATATATGCATATATATGTATATATGTGTGCATATGTTATGTTGGTTCCACAAAACTTCCACTGTAAAGTGGTCGTGTAGGTGTCATGACAAAAAGCACCCAGCCCACACTAGAAAGTGGTTGTGTAAAAGACACGGCAAAAAGCACCCAACACTCACTGTAAATGTGGTTGGCATTAGGAAGGGCATCCAGCCATAGAAAACCAGCCAGATACTCTCCTATATGAGCGAGACACGGTTACCCGACCCAACTTGTTTCTAAATGGGATAAACCCGTCTAACCCATGCTTGCATGGAAGATAGACATTAAACGACGATGATGATGATGATGAGGGTACTGTGAAGGTCTCAAAACGTTAATATACTCGTTATTGTTCCAAGCATAAAGAACTTATAAAAAAAAATGAAAAATCTTTAATAACGAAAATCAAACTTGAGCACAGTCATGTCTTCAGTATAACACACACGCATATGTAAATGTTCATGTGCAAGTATATATGCATATATGGGTGAAGGCATGTGGCTTAGTGGTTAGAGAATGGGATTCACAAAAATGAGGTTACGAGTTTGATTCCCGGAACTCGCAATGCATTATGTCCTTGAGCAAGACACTTTATTTCACGTTGCTCTTTCTGCCAAGAGTTGCAACCGATAGATAGTATCAGCAATGGAAAGACAAATGGAAATGTTGTGTCCTTGGTCTGATTTGTCTCACCCCTAGCCTACACAATTCAGTTAGCTAATGAGGTCTGAGATCTTGTCAACCGATTAAAAAGAGATATTTATATATAGTGCAACAAAGCAAACAACACAGTAACATGAAGAAATATATAAGTTTAACATTTGATATAGTAAGAAAAGAGTCTTAATATTTCAGGCACAAGTCCTTTTTCAGAAGATAGAATGAGAAATAAAAGATGAAATAGAAAGATAGGGAGCAGTAAGAAGAAGAATAAAAAAAAATTTTTTTTTAGAAAAAGCATGTATATTTAATAAGCCATCAAATGAGATGATAGGGACCCCAGTCCCTATCATTCCACTGCAAAGTGGTCATGGAGGTGCCACAGAAAAAAAACACCCAGCCCACACTGTAAAGTGGATATGTAGGCGCCACAGAAAAAAAGCACCCGGCACTCACTGTAAATGAGGTTGGTGTTAGGAAGAGCCCACCCTTGCAAGCAGGGAAAGCGGACGTAAAATGATGATGATGATGATAAATGTATGTGTTTTCTATTTTTGCTTACTCTCGTCTTTCTATTTTTCTTCTATCTCTCATTCTCTCACTCATCAAACCATATTAAGACTCTTTCCCTACTATATCAAGCGTTAAACTAATACATATCATCATTGCACTATATCATTTCCTTGTGTTGTTTATTCATTTACTTTATGTATACAAACACACACATGTATATATATTTACACACACACACATACACACACACACACACACATATATATATATATATATATATATATATATATATATATATATATATATATATATATATATATATATATATATATGTATATATATATATATATATATATATATACATATATATATATGTATATATATATACATATATATATGTATATATATACGGAGTAACAGATTATTGTTGTAGGTAGTCCACTTAGGTGTAGTCCAGTTAGGGTACTCCGAGTAGTGGATGATATCAACGCATGGCTAAGTTTGACTCAACAAGGCGTTTCCATAGTTTCAAGGCGTTTCTATGTTGTTGGAGTAATGATAAATCAAGAAAGAAGAGTGACACGGTTTGCTATACAAAAAAGGTTTTTAATCACATTGCTGACAATTGTTTCTCTGAACTGGTAGGTCTAGAGATCGCTACTCGCTTGTTTTCACGTCATTCGATCACCAATACAAAGTTATAACCAGTCAATTCATCGGAGCATGTGAGAATTATGTATATACATATATATATATCATCATCATCATCATCATCGTTTAACGTCCATGTTCCACGCTTGCATGGGTTTGGACGGGAGTTTTCCCACTTGAGGCAAGAGTGGTTGTCTTGCTCGCATAGGACTGTCTGGCGGGTTTCTACAGCTGGATGCCCTTCCTAACACCAACCACATTTACAGTGTGGGGCTGGGAGGTTTTTACCTGTTGCCTACATGGCCACATTACAGCGTGGACTGTCTGGCGGGTTTTCTACAGCTGGATGCCTTTCCTAACACCAACCACATTTACAGTGTGGGACTGGGAGGTTTTTACCGTGTTGCCTACACGGCCACATTACAGCATGGACTGTGTGTTTTTTGTCGTGACACCTACACGATCTCATTTGTTTCGGCCTGGATGTTGTGGCACCAACATAACTTTACATTGAAAGGGGCGGTGTGGATGGGGTGGGGGTGGTGGGACGGGGGTGTATTTTGTTAGAGATGCCTACTGACTGTAGTAGGTTTTACTTTGTATTTAGGTAAGGCGGGTCTTCTCTATTACTGAGTACCGCCAAAGGTCTCGGTCCAGTGACATTGTCTTGGAGAGGTGTAAGTGTGTGAGGTCGGAATTTATCAGCTCGTCCCAGGTTTTTCTGGGTCTGCCTACTCCGTGGCTACCATCTATCTTTATTGCCCAGCTGTCGTCTTTCATGCGCATCACGTGACCATACCAACGTAGCCTTCTCTCGAGTAAACAACATCTGATCCCTCTTATTTCTAATTTTTTCCTTAGTTCGTTTATGCTTTGCCGTTCACGTATATTACTATTACACATCCAGCGGAGCATGCAAGCTTCGTTTCTCTCCAGTCTGCGTATATCCTCTGCACACAATGCCCATGTCTCACTGCCATGCAACATTGCTGTTCGTATGCAGGCATCATACAACCTACCTTTCATTTTTAGGGAGAACCCTTTAGCGGCTAATAGTGGTATAAGCTCTCTGAACTTTTTCCATCCAGTTCTGACTCTAGCTACTGTACTTTCAGAGCACCCTCCCCCACTGCTGATTTTGTCACCCAGGTAACGGAAGCTGTCCACTATTTCTATAGAACCCTCTGCGCAATTGAAAGAGCTAGTATTTTGTGGGCACTTGCTGCTACTTATTGCACCAGAGCACCGGCCACATGTAAAATCTATGTTCTTAGTTAGCTTACCTGTGATCCCACTACATCTTTCATGCACCCATACTTTGCATTTGGGACATAAAATGGAGTTTCTACCTACGCCTTTCCTACACACTGAGCATGGCCATTTCCTGGAAGGGACCGCCGCCTTATTTTCTTTCCTACAAACTAGAACTTTAGTCTTAGCCAGGTTAATTTTAAGGCCTTTTGATTCTAGGCCGTGCTTCCATGTTTGGAATTTCTTCTCTAGCTCGGTCATTGATTCAGCTATGAGCGTTAGATCATCTGCATATAGGAGTTCCTATGGGCAGCCGGTCTTGAACTCCTCTGTTATAGCCTGAAGGGCAATAATAAATAGTAGGGGGCTAAGAACAGAGCCCTGATGGACACCAACTTTTACGCTAAACTCTTCACTATATTCGTTGTTAATTCTAACCTTGCTGACTGTTTCTTTATACATGGCTTGTATAGCTCTCACAAGCCATTCGTCAACACCTAGTTTTCTAAGAGCCCACCAGATAATGGAATGGGGGACTCTGTCGAAGGCTTTCTCCAAGTCAACAAAAGCTAAGTATAGGGGTTTACTTTTAGCTAGGTACTTCTCCTGTAGTTGTCGTACAATGAAAAGAGCATCTGTGGTACTTTTGCCTGACACAAACCCGAACTGCATTTCATCTAGATCAATTCTCTCTCTGATTAGTTGCGCTATTACTTTTTCCGTGACCTTCATGACCTGGTCAATTAATTTAATGCCTCTATAGTTACTCCTATCTAGGGCGTCTCCTTTACCCTTGTAACAGTTAACGATGATGCTGCTACGCCAGTCCTTCGGAACAACCCCATTCTGTATGACTTGGTTTACTATCCGGGTGACCATGGTGTGTCCCACCGTACCGGAGGCTTTCAGCATTTCAGCAACTATTTCCGAAGGCCCAGCCGCCTTACCCGTCTTCATATCTTTGATTGCCTTACTTATTATACTACCTTCGACTAACACTGCTGGTCCCTCTATTGGGTCGATGTGGGGGAGACTGTCTTTCTCCCATATATTCTCCTCATTTAGTAGCATTTCATAGTGACACTTCCAAGCTACCTTCTTATCAGCGTCAGTGATGGCAAGTACGCCATCATCATTAAGTACACACTTCTCCCTGACAATATCACGGTTTTCCTTGACACATTGCCTAGCAATCCTGAACACCTCACGTTTTTGGTCCTCACGTTGTAGAACATGCTTGAACTTTCTTTCCTCTGCTTCCCTTCTTGCGAAGTACACTTACCTCCTAGCTTCCCTCCTGGCCACTTGATAGTCTTCTCTACTTCCCCCATCCTGCCATACTTTCCAAGCCTGCTTTTTGGCCTTAATTGACTCCTCCAACATACATATATATAATATATGTATTATATATATATATTGTATTGTATATGTATATACACACAGACAAACACACATATATATGTATATATTATATACATGTATGTATATATATATATATTCACACACACATATATATGTATATATTTTATATATTTATGTATATATATTCACACGCACACTCACATATATTTGTATATATTATATATATGTATGTATATATATTCACGCACACACACACACATATATATTTGTATATATTATATACATGTATGTACACACACACACACTAACAAACACATCGTCATGTACATACACATGTAGACACACAATCAAGCAGACACAGAGAGAAAGTTCTCTCTAAATATTTGAATAGAGCTGATAATAAATAGTTACGACTGATTTAGTAAATTTGAATCAATTGTCTATTTATTAGAGGATTGTATGTGAGAAAAATATCTATTTAATGTTTCTATTATACATGTTCAGGTCCTCTCATCATCATCATCATCATCATCATCATTTTTATGTCCGTTTTTCCATGTTTGGATGGGTCTTTCTCAGCACAGCATCTCTCCACTTGTCACGTTCCTTCATCATCTCCTCTGCTAGTCTTAGTAATTTGAGGTCCCCTCTCAGCACCTCTGTCCAGCTCTATCTTGGTTGTCTTCTACTACAGCTTCCTTCCACTGGGATTTCCTGGCATTTCTTCACCCATAGATCATTGTCTATGTGAATCACATGTCCATACCAATGCACTCTTCCTTCATGCACACCAACTCGGATTTCCCTTAAACCCAGCTTCTCATATATATATATACAAATATATATATATATGCCTGTTGTTATCATCATTGTTATCATCACTATCACCATCATCATCATTATCATTCTCATTTCATCAACATTATCGTTTAATATTTTTTTTTCACGTTAGCATGGGTTAGACGATTTTTCCCATTTAAATCAAGTCAGGTCAGGTGACTGTGTCTTGCTCATACAGAACTGTTTCTATCTTGGTTTCTATGGCTGGATGCCCTTCCTAATGCCAACTACATTTACAAAATGGGCTGGGTTCTTTTTTTGTCGTGAATCCAACACGACCACTTTGCAGTGTGGACTGGGTATTTTTGTCATGAAACCTACACAACCACTTTACAGTGTGGCCATACTGATGAACCAAGAGGGTCTATTTAGTATATTGGGATACTGTATTGTATTGTCGATGTAATAAAATATTTCATACATATATATATATATATATTGTATATATATAAATAATAATGATAATAATAAAAGGACGATTTGTTATGTCAGCATTACACGTTACACTCCCTATATATATATATATATATATAATAGGAACCAGTAAGACCCCGACGGCTGAGCTCAAGCCGTTTCGACGGCTAATTCTGGACTTCTTAGTCCAGAATTAGCCGTCGAAATGGCTTGAGCTCAGCCGTCGGGGTCTTACTGGTTCCTATTACCCACTCTACTACCCTAAGTATTGAGTACTTTGGTGCATTATGGTCCACCTGGTTCCTTACCACATTTCCTTCGTTATATATATATATATATATATAGAAGTGGTAACACAACAGTTAGTTCACCATACTGAGAACAATTGTTTCACCTTATGCGGATCTTCAGCTCGGACTGGTCATGGTTATACGGGACAGGAAGAACAACATATATATATATATATGCACACACACACATATATATATGTGTGTGTGTGTGTGCATGAGAGAGAGAGAGTGTGTGTGTGTGTGTGTGAGACAGAGAGAGCATAAACATTGAAAAGCAGAGGCGTGTATCTAAAGTTTATTTTCTTCTTTAATCAGACAGAATAAATATTTTTATAATTGTTATATTAAACGAATTTATGGTTTGTCAAATATTATTGCTTTCAATTGTCTGTCAATCTTATCAAATATTTAAAAAGTTTATTCTGATACTCTGTGGCCAGTTAGAATATATGTGAACTTTGTCTTGAAATTTCTTATATATCTGATACTCTGTGACAAGTTAGAATATGTGTGGAATTTCTATCGAAATCTCTTATATATATATATGTTTTTTATAAAGGTTGGGGTGGGGAAGGTGGAAGTTTTAACAGTTTTATTTATTTTTCTTTTGTTCTTGTATTTATCTACAAACCCTGGAAAGTTGTGTTGCATGTTTGGGGAAAGTGAAAAGGTTAAAAAGATAAATACTTTAAAAATAACATATACACTGTATATAACTTGTGCCTGAATGGTCACATACATGAGTGTGTGACCATGAAATATATATATATACATACACAATGGACATGTGATGTGCATGGAGGATGACCGCCGGGTAAAGAAGTGCCAAGAAATCCCAGTGGAAGGAAGATGCAGTAGAGGAAGACCACAAAAAACTTGGGCGGAGGTGGTGAGAGCTGACCTCAGATCGCTGAAGCTCACAAAGGAGATGACAAAGGACTGTGACGAATGGAGAGATGCTGTGCTGAATAGGACCTGTCCCACCCTTGCAAGCAGGGAAAAGCAGACGCAAAATGATGATGATGATGATGATGATGAGTGTCACTGCCTCCATCTCGCCTGCTCTCTCCATCTATCACTATTGTGAGCAAATGGAGGCCCACATGCTGGCCACCTTGTGGCCCTGGCGGACAGAATGGAGAAGGTGTTTCCCAAGACAATGGTGAGGGAGACGTGACAATGAAACCCTACCTAAATACATACACACCGCAGTACAACAAAATGACATCTGGACCTTTACACTGAAGAGAAAAGGAGCCATCTATATAAGTCAATAGAATTTTCTGGATAATCAATTGAATAAATAATCTTTTGATATAGTCTTGTGCTTTTCTATATTTACATTTTACCTTTAGTCTTCGATTTGTATGGAAATTAACACCTTGTTCAACTATATATATATATACACCTGATGTATATATATATACTACACCTGATGTCCCCCCTCCATACACACACACACATGTATTTCATGACTTGTTCACTGTTCATTTTCCTGACATTTCTACATTATTCTATGTACTATACATGCACCTTTGATGAGTTGTAGTGCACCTGAGCATTTTGTTGAAAGATGGGTGAGAGAAGCAAGTATGGCCCGAATGACTATGTCTCTGAGTATGTGTCTGTAAATTAAAGGTGGAAAACTGGGAGAGGGCACTTGCCCTGGTGGTCAGGGTCACTGTGGTCTTTTAATGGGCTTTCTCCACAAATGTCCCTCGGAAGTCTCCCCCCTATTGGGGAATTTTTCTTTGTTATTTTATTACATCCTCTGTTTTTTTTTACACACAGAAATGCCCATTTGTACCGTCCTGTATTGTCCTGTACTGTCCTTAATGTCTACTTTATGTAAACCCTTGTGGTTAACAAAGAAAACATTATTATTATTATTATTATTATTATTATTATTATTATTATTATTATTATTATATTACAGGTGTTAGTCATGTTCATATATATATATACTAAATTGTATAAAATACATGGCAAACTGGCATGTACCTTCCTAGGTACTCAAAGTTATATAGTATATTTACCTCTATTATTATGTATTGAGGGCGGTGGATTGGCAGTATCGATAGAGGGTTGGGCGCCATGCTTTGAACCATCGAGTTACGGCCCTTTATGGTCTGAGTTCAAATCCTGCCAAGGTTAACTTTGCCTTTCATCCTTACGGGGTCGATAAAATAAATTACCAGTAATACACTGGGATAATTGCTAGCCTTGTGCCAAAAGTAGAAATAAATATTAGGAATTGAGGGCTCTTTCTTTAGTGATTACAACCACACATTCAGGTAACTATACATACATATCATCATCACCATTATTTAACGTCCATTTTTCCACACTAGCATGGGTTAGACGAGTTATCCCGTTGTCAGATCAGATGACCATATCTTGTTCATACAGAACTGATTTTGACTTCGTTTCTATAGCTGGATGCTCTTGCTAATACTAACTACATTTACAGAATGGATTGAGTGCTTTCTATCATGACACCTACATGGCAACTTTTCTGTGTGGAGGACTGGGGACTTTTTGTCATGACCTTTACACAACCACTTGACAGTGTGGACTGGGTGTTTTTTTGCCGTGAGACCCACATGACCACTTTACTGTGTGGACTGGGTGCTTTTTGTCATGACACCTACACGACTACTTTACTGTGTGGACTTGGTGCTTTTTGTTGTGTCACCAACATGACCATATATACACACACACTCATATATATACACACACACACACACATCTATATATATATATATATAACAAAGGAAATGTGGTAAGGAACCAGGTGGACCATAATGCACCAACGTACTCAATACTTAGGGTAGTAGAGTGGGTAATAGGAACAAGTAGGAGCCCGACGGCTGAGCTCAAGCCGTTTCGACGGCTAATTCTGTCCTGAATTAGCCGTCGAAACGGCTTGAGCTCAGCCATCGGGGTCCTACTCGTTCCTATATATATATATATATATATATTTTGAATTAATATATATAATTCAAAATATTAATAAATGTAGACATTCACTTAATCAAAATATATTTTTTTATATATATTTCAGAGGTACGGTACCGTTTTTTCAGTACGTCCTCATCAGATAAAATACATAAATTGATGTATGACATACCTCAACTGTGCTGATGGTTCAATTCCAGTCTTGGCAGTGATTAATTACAACAACTTTGTTTAACTTTTGGTTACAGTCAGTAGGCATCTCTAACAAAATACATCCCCGTCTCACCACCCCCACCCCATCCACACCGCCCCTTTCAATGTAAAGTTATGTTGGTGCCACAACATCCAGGCCGAAACAAATGAGATCGTGTAGGTGTCACGACAAAAAAAACACACAGTCCACGCTGTAATGTGGCCGTGTAGGTAACACGGTAAAAACCTCCCAGTCCCACACTGTAAATGTGGTTGGTGTTAGGAAGGGCATCCAGCTGCAGAAAACCTGCCAGACAGTCCTATGCGAGCAAGACAACCACTCTTGCCTCAAGTGGGAAAACTCCCGTCCAAACCCATGCAAGCGTGGAACACGGACGTTAAACGATGATGATGATGATGATATAGATATATATATATATATATATATATATATATATATATAAGGAAAAGAAATCGAAAATGCAACTGGAGTCTTTTTAAGAATATTTATTTATTTTCTTTACCGGTTTCACAGTTCTTATGCTTTCCCAGTTATTTAATTAGAATTTAACTTTGACATAGCTGTATAGAAATATATGGATACAGCTCAGCAGCACTGACCACCGGTCTTCTATTCATAACTTTGGCTTTCAAAATGTTTATTTATAAACATACCATATTTCTTTAGATATACGAAATTCACATGATTCAATAGCTGGTTATGTTAATCACCTGAAGTCACATGAAAGGATAACCACCCACAACACCACTCAACAACAACCTGGTGAAACAATGTGTGTGATATGCAACAAAGGGTGTAGAACTAGTTCCAGACTAAAAACAGATTGTGTCCCACAGAGTGACACCACCGGTCCCGTGGAAAGCGCAGCTCGCTTCTGTCACCTGTGCCATAAACCATGCATATCTACAACTGGTCTACAAAGTCATCTACGAAGTCATGGACGCAGATGGGATGATACAAAAGAATCAATAAGGGACGGCAACTGTCTGTGAAGACGCTGCAATCTTCATCCTCATGTATACATACATATATAATTGTTTCTACTTTTGGCACAAGGCCCAACAATTACCCCAGTGCATTACTGGTACTTTATTTCATCGACTCCGTAAGGATGAAAGGCAAAGTTAACCTCGCTGGGATTCGAACTCAGAATGGCAAGGGCCGTAACTCTATGCGTCAAAGCATGGTGTCCGACCCTCTACCGATACTGCCAATCCAAGCTTCTAAACTGCTTCCATCTACCAAATTTCCCTTGCAAGGTATTGATAGACCCAACATTATAGTAAAAGGTGACACACAATGAGATAGAACCCAGAACCATGAGGTTGTGAAACAATTTTTTTAACCACACAGCCATGCCATAATACTTTTTTTTAATATATATATTGAGATTCAGATTTTTCTTTTCTGTTGTTTTAAATTTTTTTTTTTTTAATGTCAATAATATCGTCCTTATTCCTTTGTCCCTTATAAAATTGGTTGTATCTTCTTTAGTTTAGAAACATCAGTAGTGTAAGGTGTTAACACTCCTAAGTCACATCAGATAGGTAATAAATGGGAAAAAATATATAGTTGATATTTAGTGACTAATTAAATTATTCTCAGACAGACACCATAAGCCTGATATAATTAATGCAATTAAATAGATGAGAGACTGTTTAATTCTAGAACAGAACTGTCTAAAAATATATTTTCTAAACTGACTGAGTCATATGTCAGTAAATAAACATTTCCCACTGTTTATTTAGTAATTGAATTTACAATAATTCAACAAGTTAAAAAAAGAATAATAGAGTTACACTGATGAGGTAATAAAAAACAAAACATGCTTGGAGTTGTCTCCCATATTAGTTAAACTCAACCTCAAGATATCATGGATCATTGTAGTCTGACTTAATTTTATGTCAGTAAATAAACATTTATTGTTTATTTAGTAATTCAATTTCAAAGTTAAAGGAGGAAGAATACAGTTATACTGATGAGGTAACAACAAACAAAACATACTTGGAGTTGTCTCCCATATTAGCTGAACAAAAGATACCATTGATCACTCCCTCGTTGTCATTATCATCGCTTTTATGTCTGCTTTCTACACTGGTGTGGGTTGGCTGGGTTGTCATGGTCCAAGACCAGATACCAACAATGTTCTGTATTTGGGATCGTTTCTACAGATTGACGCCTTTCCTAATGTCAACCACCTTACTGCACAAACTGTATGTTTTTGCCATGGTACTAGCAGTACCACATACAGAGTGTAGTGGGTGTATTTTTCATTGCATCAGCACTACCACTTTACAGAGTGTACTGGGTGCATTTTATTGTGACATCAGCACTACCACTTTACAGAGTGTACTGGGTGTATTTTATTGTGGCACCAGCACTACCACTTTACAGAGTATACTGGGTGAATTTTATTGTGACATCAGCACTACCACTTTACAGAGTGTACTGGGTGTATTTTATTGTGGCACCAGCACTACCACTTTACAGAGTGTACTGGGTGTATTTTATTGTGCCACCAGCACTACCACTTTACAGAGTGTACTGGGTGTATGTTATTGTGGCATCAGCACTACCACTTTATAGAGTGTACTGGGTGTATTTTATTGTGGTACCAGCACTACCACTTTACAGAGTGTACTGGGTGTATTTTATTGTGGTATCAGCACTACCACTTTACAGAGTGTACTGGGTGTATTTTATTGTGCCACCAGCACTACCACTTTACAGAGTGTACTGGGTGCATTTTTCATCGCATCAGCACTATTACTTTGCTGAGTGTACTGGGTGTATTTTATTGTTACATCAGCACTACCACTTTACAGAGTGTACTGGGTGTATTTTGTCATAGTACCAGCACTACCACTTTACAGAGTGTACTGGGTGTATTTTATTGCAGCATTTAAAGGCAGGATGGTTAATAATTGGGACACATTTCATTGTAGGTCTGCTAAGAGCAATGGATTACCAGGATCGGTAGAGCATTGGACAACATGCTTTGCAGCATAGAGTTACGGCCCTTTACATTCTGAGTTCAATTTCCAGTGAGGTTAGCTTTGCCTTTCATCCTTACAGGTTCGATAAAATGAAATACCAGTAACGCACCAGGGTCGATTTAATCAACTTTCCCTCACCCCTAAAATTGTTACCTTGGTAACCATTATTTGTGGATTGGCAGTATCGGTAGCGGGTCGGACGCCATGCTTTGAAGCATAGAGTTACCTCCCTGTATGATCTGAGTTCGAATCCGGCCGAGGTTGACTTTGCCTTTCATCCTTACAAGGTCGATAAAATAAAGTACCAGTAATGCACTGGGTAATTGCTGGCCTTGTGCCTAAAGTAGAAACCATTATTTGTCTGCTTGACAAAATACGATAGTTGGGGTATTTGATGTTGTGAGTTCAAATCCCGCTGATGTCAACTTTGTCTTTTATCCATCCAAGGTCAATAATATAAAGTACCAGTAAAATACTAGCGTTGATAAGAGAGGCTTTGCCCTTTCCTATGAAATTATGTTGTTGTTGTTGTTATTGTTGTTACTGGTGGTGGTGTTTCAGTTAGTTGTGCTGGTGGTGGT
>OZ024741.1:219000657-219020657 GCA_964016885.1 Eledone cirrhosa | reverse complement strand
GTGGCTGTGTATGGCTGTGGGGCTAGGTAGTAGTGTGTGGTAGTGTGTAGATGTGTGTGGTTGTGTGTGGTAGTGTGTAGCTGTGTGTGGCTGTGTATGGCTGTGGGGCTAGGTAGTAGTGTGTGGTAGTGTGTAGATGTGTGTGGTTGTGTGTGGTAGTGTGTAGCTGTGTGTGGCTGTGTATGGCTGTGGGGCTAGGTAGTAGTGTGTGGTAGTGTGTAGATGTGTGTGGTTGTGTGTGGTAGTGTGTAGCTGTGTGTGGCTGTGTATGGCTGTGGGGCTAGGTAGTAGTGTGTAGATGTGTGTAGATGTGTGTGGTAGTGTGTAGCTGTGTGTGGCTGTGGATAGGTAGTAGTGTGTGTGGCTGTATGACTGTGTGTGTGTGTATGTGTGTAGCTGAGTAGTAATGTGTGTGTGGTTGTGTCTGTGTGTATAGAACTCTGTGGTTATATGTGCGTGTGGCTGTGTTGTGGTGTGTGTGTGGATGTGCATGTATAGCACTATGTGGTTATGTGTGTGTGTGTGTGGCAGTGTGTGTGTGTGTTTAACTGCATAATAGGGTGTGGTTATGTGTATATGATTGTGTGTGTAGATGGGTAGCAGTATGTGGTTATGCATATATGACTGTGTGTGTGTTTGTTTGTGTTGCTGTGTGTATTTGTGTGAGATTGTGTGTTTATGTGTACATGTGTGTGTGTGTGGGGGGGGGGTGTATGTGTGTGGTGCTGCTCACTTGAAATGCACACAATACCATTCCTCATTAGGGTTAAGTTACACTCTCTCTCTCTTAGCCCCCCCCCCCCCAACTTATAAACACGTACACACACACATACACACACACGTAAATACACAGACCCAGGTATTTGCCTTCTAGCTTGTGTATATATGCATAGAGCCAAACAGAGCAGCAAACACAGACATCTACATACATATATATACACATACAAAGACATATACACCCAAAATAAACATACACACACACACACGCGTGTGTGTGTATATATATATATATATATGTGTGTGTGTGTGTGTATGCAGGCATGAAAATTTGCTGTAAACGGGTGGTGGTATGTGAGTGTGTATGCATGTGTACACATGAGTGTGCATATGTGTGTGTTTATGGTTTACAAATTAAAGAAAACAGTATGTGATACATAGTGTAGAGTTTATATTTACTAACAAACAGTTGATGATTCACTGCATTGCCACTTACAGTATCATTCACATAAAACACACACAGTCAAGCATGCTAGGCAAAGTTAACCTTGAGAGCATTTGATCTCAGAATGCAACGAGCAGAAATAAGAACATCATAACATCTAATATTTCTGCCAATTTGCCACATAATAATAATTGTTTCTACTTTTTGGTACAAGGCCAGCAATTATCCCAGTGTATTACTGGTACTTTATTTTATCGACCCCGTAAGGATGAAAGGCAAAGTTAACCTCGGCGGGATTTGAACTCAGTCCGTAAAGGGACGTAACTGTGCTGCAAAGCATGGCGTCCGACCCTCTACCGTTACTGCCAATCTACCGCTCACATAATAATAATAATAATAATTGTTTCTAATTTAGGCACAAGACCAGCAATTTGAAGGGAAGGGGAAAGTTGATTAAATCAACCCCAGTACATTACTGGTGCTTTATTTATTGACCCCGTAAGGAAAAAAGGCAAAGCTAACCTCGGTGGGATTTGAACTCAAAATGTAAAGGGCCGTTATTCTATGCCATGTAGCAGGGTGTCTGATGCTCTACTTATACTGCCAAAATGATAATGATGATTTCTTTATTAACCACAAAGGATTTACATTAAAAAACTTTAAGGACAGCACAAAACAATACATCGAGTGTGTGTGTGTTAGCACGTGGGTTTTGCATGTAAACAGGTTTAACCTTTTAGCATTTAAACCAGTCGCATCTGGGCAGAATTCTCTCACCTCTTTCTGTTCAAACCAGTTAGAACTGGCTGCTCATACTTATGTCAAGGTATTGCTATCAAAATAAATAATATCAAAATCTCATGGATTCAATATTATGTGAGATAATTAAGTGGTATAAAGCCTTTACCATGAAAAGCGATGACATCAGGATGGAGTTTGGACTTGATAAGTGTGCCAAAGCCACTTTCATGAAAGGGAAGCTTGTCAACTCAAACACAGTTGAATTAGATGCTGAAACAGTCATAAAGGAACTTGAGAAGGAACAAATCTATAAATACTTAGGGATTAATGAGGGCTCTGGCATTCAGCATGCAAGTATGAAAGAAAGGATAAGGAAGGAATGTTACACACAGTTCTGAAATCAGAACTAAATGCTCATAACAAGGTGTTAGTCATAAATTCCTTGGCAGTTCCAGTTGTCACTTATAGCTTCGGTGTGTTGAACTGGAGTATGGGAGAAATTAAAAGAATCGACACCAAAATCCGTATGTTACTGACTTGTAATAGGATGCACCACCCGAAAGCAGATGTGGATCATCTTTATCTTCCTAGAACTCAAGGAGGCTGTGGCCTGATCTAATTTGAACTTACCTACAAGACCACCATTATTGGACTGGCCAAATACCTTGAAACAACAAACGACTGTATGCTGAAACTTGTTGGAAACCTGAGAGAAGTAAAAAGCTTCATTCTATCTTGAAGGAGAGCAAAAATATATGCTACTGATCTCATGCTTGATCCCCAGGTTGGACAGACTGAGGAAACTGTTGCAATTGTTGCTGCTAAGCACATAAAATTAATGGCAAAAGCAAAAGGGCAAGAGCAATTAGCATCAAAGTGGTAGCAGACACTTCTGCATGGCAAATATGTGGCCCGTACCAAATAAACAGATGTCGACCAAAAGCACACCCATTAGTGGCTACGTAGTTCAGGGCTAAAAGCAGAGAGCGAAGGCTTCATCTTAGCTGCCCAAGATCAAAGCTTACCGATATGGAATTACCAGGCCAATGAGATGAGAAATGGTGTATATCCAAAGTGCTGATTCTGTAACATTGAGGTTGAAACAGTGGACCACCTAGTTTCTGGATGTAAAGTTTTAGCCCCAGTAGAGTACAAATATAGACATGACAGAGTTGGCCAATATCTACACTGGGTAATATGCCGGCATTATGAAATCGAAGCTGCTGATAAGTGGTACAATCATCACCTTGAAGCTGTAACTGAAGGAGAAAAAGTAACAATTCTTTGGGACTTTCCTATACATACTGACCGAACCATAAAAGCTAATAGACCAGCTATCATTGTAAAAGCTCAACATAGTAAGGTCTGTTTATTGATTGATATGAGCATCCCATGTGATCACAATAGCACAGCAAAAGATTTCAACAAGCTAAGAAAATATAAAGATCTGCTTATTGAAATCGAAAAAATGTGACACCTCAAGGCTGTTACAATACCAGTGAATGTGGGAGCACTGGGAATGATCAAGAAAGGAATAGAACAGTATTTGCAAATGATTCCTGGTTTACCCTCTCTGCAAGAGGTGCAAAAATTGTTTTGATTGGTATTGCCCACGTATTGAGAAGAGCACTATCTCTGTGAGAATGATACCCCCTCCTTGTGTGGTTGTGTGTGTGTGTGTGAGTAACACACTATCTTTTTTAAGAATGATATCGCTCTGTAAGAATGATAAGCTGTAAATTATATTCAATATGGTGTGTTAACTGTCGTACCAATGTATACAGTGAATTTATTTGTCCTCGGTGTCAGGGAGACACTCGGCATATATCAGAAACAATACTGAAGGAAAAGGAAAAACCATAAAAATGATAATAATAATAATAATAATAATAATAATAATAATAATAATAAAAAATTGAGCAAGTATAAGGACCTGGAGATAGAAATTGGAAAAATGTGGAAATTGAGAACTAAAACAATACCAGTGGTTGTAGGCGCTCTGGGAATGATACCTAAGGGGTCTAATGATTACTTATCGCAGATCCCAGGAAACCCGTGTATAGGAGAAATACAAAAGATAGTACTAATGGGAACTGCCCATATACTAAGGAAGATTCTGTCAATATAAGTACATCACAAGTCTAAACACTAAAGATGCATGTGTGAGTATGTATGTTCTTCCTTGAACATGGCGGACCTTATTGTCTCTTGAGGTCACTGGTTGTGACTTGGTGATAACTCGTATGAACATAAAGCAAGATAAATGCAACTGTAATAATAATAATAATAATAATAATAATAATAATAATAATAATAATAATAGGCCCTCAGAACGAAGTGGGTGAAACACCATATTTACAAGGAGGAGGCTAGCCCACTGTGTAGGATCTGTGGTGAGAGAGAGGAGACTGTAGCTCACATTGTATCCGAGTGTAAACACCTAGCCCAGACTCACTATAAAGGCTGGCAACATGATATGATAGGCAGAGTGATCCACTGGCACCTATGCAAAGTAAATAATTTACCACATTCTGAGAAGTGGTATGAGCATAAGCCAGAGTCGGTGATAGAAAACGATCAGGTGAGAGTGCTGTGGGATTTTAGGATACAGACGGACAAGAAATTAGAACATAATAGGCCTGATCTGGTGGTTTTGGACAAGGAAAAAAGATTGTGCCTGATTGTAGATGTAGCCTACCCCTTTGACACGAGAGTGCAAGAAAAGGAGAGGAAGAAAATTAACCGATACCAGGACTTAAAGTGGGAGGTAAAAAGGATTTGGAACTGCCAAGAAGTCAGAGTCGTCCCGATTATCATAGGCTTACTAGGTACTATCTCAAAGAGTTTCCAAGGATGGTTAAAGAAGATTAGTCCAGCCCCACTTTTTGGAACACTTCAAAAGGAATGCTTGCTGGGAACAGCAAGAACCCTCCAATACGTCCTGAATATCTGAGGCTGCAGGTAGCAGCTTGATATTCATTTCAACAAACTTTCCAGTTAAATAACATCAATGACTGAGACTCAAAGAAAAATAATAATAATAATAATAATTTGGATGTCTTCTTCTTTGCCTACTTATTCTTGAGAGGGTCATGGGGCAGAGTCCTCAAACACTCCTTGCAGCAGGTCCTGTCAGAAGCAACTATCTGCAAGTGATCCAGCTGAATCCCCAAGCGAGACCAGCCAAGCTCATGAAAATTATCCAACCATGTTGCTTGGGGTCTACCCCTGGGTATCCTGAATGCCAGTTAGCAAATTTTGGTAGCTTGAACTTCAGCTGGAAAGAGCGTTTGTATGTTTGTTCAGTCTGGAAGAAGTTGGCTGTCGCAGGGTTAACATACCAAAGGTATCTCAGTGTCCCACAACTCTATTAAGGGGTTATGGGAGACCTACTCAAGGAACAACAGTGTTCCCTACACTGGTGGATTGACAGTATCAGTAGAGGGTCAGACGCCATGCTTTGCTACATAGAGTTACGACCCTTTATGATCTGAGTTCAAATCCTGCTGAGGTTAACTTTGCCTTTCATCCTTACAGCATCAATAAAATAAAGTACCAGTAATACACTGGGATAATTGCTGGCCTTGTGCCAAAAAGTAGAAACAGTGTTCCCTAGAACTTTATTAAGGGGTTATGGGAGGCCTGCGCAAGACACAACAGTGTCACCTACAACTTTATTAAGGAGTTATGGGAGCACTGTCAATGACAAAATGCTAAATCTAGCTCTACATTACCGAATGTATCCTTCCTTTTTCAAGACTGGATAGAATGACCTCGGATAGATCTGACTGCTATTTCAAGCAGACTTTGCAACCGTACAAAGTCTCACGGGATTAGCCACCACACACACCCCACACAGAGGTCGGTCACTGTTAAGGGATCTAGGTCAAAGTATAACATCATTTCGAAAACATTTCATTATCAGATTGTTGTTAGAGAAGGAGGAGAGGCCAAGCTGTAGTTATCCCTCATCTTCTTAATATTAAAGATAGCAGAGTTAAGTATGAAACCTTTCAAACCTATGAATCCCTAGATTTGGAACAGATTAAGTTCATTATATTTATTTATTTATATATATATTTTCTTTTTACTAAAAGAAGATTAACATTTATATCAAGGATTAACTTCAAATTTTATATCCCTTAATTTATTATTTAATTTGTTTCATTTGTTATTATTATTATTATTATTATTACAGTTGCATTTATCTTGCTTTATGTTCATACGAGTTATCACCAAGTCACAACCAGTGACCTCAAGAGACAACAAGATCCGCCATGTTCAAGAAAGAACATACATACACACACATGCATCTTTAGTGTTTAGACTTGTGATGTACTTATATTGACAGAATCTTCCTTAGTATATGGGCAGTTCCCATTAGTACTATCTTTTGTATTTCTTCTATATGCGGGTTTCCTGGGATTTGCGATAAGTAATCATTAGACCCCTTAGGTATCATTCCTAGAGCGCCTACAACCACTGGTATTGTTTTAGTTCTCAATTTCCACATTTTTCAAATTTCTATCTCCAGGTCTTTTATACTTGCTCAATTTTCCCAATGTTTTTATAGATACATTCTTGTCTATTGAAACGGACATATCAATTAGCAGGCATACCCTCTTTTTAAAGTCCTTCAGTATTATATCAGGTCTATTTGCATCTATTTTTCGGTCTGTTTGGATGCTAAAGTTCCACAAGATTGAGATGTGATCTTTTTCAAGTACGGGAGGTGGTTGATGCTCCCACCAATTCTTTTGATGGGGCAGGTCAAAATGCTTACACATTATCCAATGTATGTATTGTGCAGCTCTATCGTGCCTGTTTAGGTATTCGGTTGGAGCTATAGGACTGCACATGGAAATTATATGATCAATAGTCTCTGGTTGTTTTTTTACATACACGGCATAATGGGTTGCATCCATTTTTTTATTAAGTTGGCTTGGTAATTTTTTGTTGGCAGACACTGATCTTGTGCTGATATAATCAGTCTTTCAGTCTCTGATTTCAGTCCAGAGGATGCCAACCACTGATGGGTTAAAGTTTTGTCAGAGGCTTTGCTTGTCAGAGGCTTTTCTTGCCATTTCTTAGCCAGTTTCTGTAGCAGTTCTTTCTTTGCAGTTACTTTTACCTGCTTTGCTTTTTCTGTGTTTTTCATTTCAACAGTAAATGGAGCTTCTGAAATTTGTAGTTCATTACTGTATCTTTTGCATCTTTTGTAATGGAGTATGATCTTTTGATGCTTTCGTGTTTCAAAACGAGTTTGATCATCCAATCATGTGATTCCCTTAGATATGTAGATAATCCAATTATTGCAGTTTTCAATGCAATATCTAACTGGATTAACCCACGTCCTCCTTCTTTCCTAGGGAGATATATTCTATCTATATCTGCCTTAGGGTGATGCATTCTGTGCATGATTAAGAATTTTCTAATTTTGTATTGAGCCTACGGATCTCTGTGCTTGACCAGTTGATGACATTGTAACTGTAGGTTACAACTGGTATGGCAAGCGTGTTTATGGCATCGATCCTGTTCCTTGTATTCAATTCCATTCTTAAGATTGCTCTTACTCTGCGGTAACATTCCTTCCTTATCCTTTCCCTCATTGTCGAGTGCTTGATACCGTCTCCTTCACAAACACCTAGATATTTGTAAGTTTCCTCTTGATCAAGTTCTCTTATCACATTCCCCCGATCAAGATTAATGTCTGAACTTTTCAGCAGCTTTCCTCTGGTGAACGTTGCTTTGGCGCATTTTAATGTCATCATTAATGTCATCACCATTTTAATGTCATCACTGAACTGCTTCACAGTGGATAATAGCCCTTGCAATTACTCATCATCTTTTGCAAATAGTTTCAGGTCATCCATGTAGAACAAGTGATTAGTGGTTTTGTCATAGACTTTATATCCATGTTTTGTTTCATTGAGCATTTCACTTAATGGTATAAGTGCGATGCAGAATAAAAGCGGTGATAAAGAGTCACCCTGAAAAATTCCACAATTAATATTAACTTCTCCAGCTTCCAGTGATTTTTCTTCTTCTTATTATTATTATTATCATTATTATTTTTATTATTATTATTGGCATGGTCCTTTATGGTCTGAGTTCAAATCCTGCCGAGGTTAACTTTGCCTTTCATCCTTTCCGGGTTGATAAAATAAAGTACCAGTAATGTACTGAGTAATTGCTGGCCTTGTGCCAAAAGTAGAAACAATAATTTATAAAGGGCGGTGGATTGGCAGTATCGGTAGAGGGTCAGACGCCATGCTTTGACGCATAGAGTTACGGCCCTTGCCATTCTGAGTTCAAATCCCTCCGAGGTTAAATTTGCCTTTCATCCTTACGAGGTCGATAAAATAAAATACCAGTAATGCACTGGGTAATTGCTGGCCTTGTGTCAAACGTAGAAACAATTATTATTAAAGTACCAGTAATACACTGGGATAATTGCTGGCCTTGTGCCAAAAGTAGAAACAATTATTATTATTATTATTATTATTATTATTATTATTATTATTATTATTATTGGCAGTATCGGTAGAGTGTTGTGCAACAGGCATCACAGCATTGAGTTATGACCCTTTGCATTCTGAGTTCAAATCCCATAGAGGTAAGCTTTGCCTTTCATCCTTACAGGGTTGATAAAATAAAGCACCAGTAATGCACTGGGGTCGATTTAATCGACTTCCCCCTCCCCCTCAAATTGCTGGCCTTTTGCCTATAGCAGAAATAATAATTATTATTGGCAGAATCAGTAGAGTATCAGACATTTTGCAGCATAGAATTACGGCTCTTTGCATTCTGAGTTCAAATCCTGCCGAGGTTGGCTCTGCCTTTTATCCTTATGGAACCGATGAAATAAAGTACCAGTAATGCACTGGAGTCCATTTAATCCCTTCTCTCTAAATTGCTGGCCTTGTGCTTATAGTAGAAATCATTATTATTATTTCATTTAAGCCATATCCGGCTAGAACTCTCTTACCTCTTTCTGTTTAAACCAGCTGCAACTGGCCGCTCATACTGATGCTAAGGTATTGTTCTCAACATAAATAACATCAAAATCTCATAGATTCGATATTATGTGAGATAATTATGTAAGATAAAGCCTTTACCACAAAATACAATAGTATATATATAGTAATGTAAATGCTAAAGGGTTAAAATATTCTTTTGAATAAATAAAAGATTTAACAGGTTTGGCTTGTTGAAACAGTGAGAATGTTTTCTAAATAAAGCAATGTTGAAACAGAGGGTCCAAAATATTCATTTTTGACACCTAAAAAATGTCTTCTTCTTTTGTCTTCTTCTTCCTCGTCTTATTTTTTTCCTTCTATTCTCATAAGTACCAATATATCATTATTACAAGAGTGGGAGGGGCTAACATAAATACCAATATTGTTTATTACAAGAGTGGGAGGGGCTAACATAAGTACCAATATTGATTATTACAAGAGTTGGAGAGGCTATCATAAGTACCACTGATTATTACTGGCGTGGGAGGGGCTAACATAAGTCCCAATACTGTTTATTACTGGAGTGGGAGGAGCTGCCATAAGCCCCAATACTGTTTATTACTGGAGAGGGAGGAGCTACCATTATTCCCAATACTGTTTATTACTGGAGAGGGAGGAGATACCGTAAGTCCCAATACTGTTTATTACTAGAGTGGGAGGAGCTGCCATAAGCCCCAATACTATTTATTACTGGAGAGGGAGGATCTACCATAAGTCCCAATACTGTTTATTACTGGAGTGGGAGGAGCTGCCATAAGCCCCAATACTGTTTATTACTGGAGAGGGAGGAGCTACCATAAGTCCCAATACTGATTATTACTGGAGTAGGAGGAGCTGCCATAAGCCCCAATACTATTTATTACTGGAGAGGGAGGAGCTACCATAAGTCCCAATACTGTTTATTACTGGAGTGGGAGGAGCTGCCATAAGCCCCAATAGTATTTATTACTGGAGAGGGAGGAGCTACCATAAGTCCCAATACTGTTTATTACTGGAGTGGGAGGAGCTACCATATGTACCACTGTTTATTACTGGAGGAGAAGGGGCTAACATAAGTACCAATACTGTTTATTACAATAGAGGGAAGGGAAAACAGTGGGGGAGGAGACATATGTACCAGTAATATGTTGGTATCAAAAGCTTTTGTGAAATCAATGAAGATGTGCACAGTGTTGTTGAATTCTATTGATTTATCAATGATTTTTTCAATAACTAGGATCTGTTCAATGGTGCCTCTTAAAGGTTGATACACAGCTTGTGTTTCAGGTAATGAGGCGTAAAGGTCTGACTTCACTCATGCTGCTATGGTACTCATGAAAAGCTTGTAAACATGACTCAGTAAGCTGATAGGAAGATAGTTCCCACAATCAAATCTGTTACCTTTTTTGTAGAGTACAACTATTAATGCTTTGTTGAACATGTCTGGGCTTTTTCCTGTAGTGAAAATACAGTTAAAAAGATGTTGAAGTGCTTTGATAATTGGTTCACCTGCAGCTTTGATGAATTCTGAGTATATGTTGTCCAGTCCAAGGCTTTTTCCTTGCTTCAAATTTTTGATGGCATGAGATAACTCACTAGCTAAGATTGATGGAATTGCATCTGATATCAAATTAGGAATGGTTGTTTGTTCTGAGTTGCTGAAGTACAGTTGTTCATAGAATTTAGCCCAGCATTCAAGGATATCATCTTTGGCAGTAAGGATAGTATCGTTTGAATCTTTAATGCCCCAGCTAAGATTTCTTGGTTTAGTTTTAGTTTCTTCAGAACAGCATGATATAACCTGTTAGGTGGTAGTTTATTCAGCTCGTCAATGTTGTACACTTGCTTAAGTTTGTCTGATTTAATGAGTTTGTTGGATTCAACCTTTGCTATTCTATATTCGGCTGATGTGTGGCAGCATTCTCTTCTGATTCTATGTTTTTCAGATATTGCTTTCTTTGTTTGTTTGTTGTGACATCCATTGTGGGATGGAAAGGCTTTCCTTTGGTAAAATCTCTTCAGACAATGTGAAACTACCCAGCTTGTGGCAACTCTTAAACAAAACCTCAATTAACAAGAAATACATCAACTTACTGAAAGAAACTTACATCAACTCAACAGCATATATCAAAACAGATTTGAGAACTACACGCTGTATAGACATCTTGAAGGGAGTTAAGCAGGGGGATGTACTATCAGTACTTCTTTTTTGTATAGTTATAGCTGCACTTATTTACCAAACTGAAGAAGAATGCTCCTCTGGCTATCAAATAGGAGGTAAAATCCTATGCAGATGATCTGGCCATCATGAGTTACTCTAGAAATGATCTGCAAAACTTTCTGAATGTACTGGCCAAACATTCACTAGAGGCTGGCTTACACATCAACATCTCCAAAACAAAGTGTATGACAACTGATAAAAACGATGCCAATCTCCAACTCACAATCCACAACCAACAAATTGCTCAAGTTACAGAGTTTGTATATCTCAGTTGCAAATTATCATCAAACAACAATGGAATGGTCGCTGTGCAGTATCACATTGCTCTAGATTGGACAGCTTTCAACAAGAACAAGGAAGTACTAACATCAAAACGAGTTTCCTATCATTTGAAGGCTAAGATCTTCGATACTTACATCCTACCAGTTGTGTTATATGGTCTTGACTGTGTTAATTGGACGACAAAGTCACTTGAGAACCTCTCTACATTCCAGAACCACATCATGAGACTTATAACTGTCCAGCGGCTCAGCGACCGTATCTGTATCAGTGAGCTGCTCAACATTACCAGGCTTAGACCAATTACATCAGTTGTCAGGTCAAGAGTGCTTAAACTATATGGCCATATCAAAGGATCAACTCGTGGTGTGAGTAGGTTATGCCTGGAAGGAAAGTTGGCTGGTAAGAGAAGCAGAAGTCAGCATCCAAAACGATGGCTTGACAATGTCAACTTATAGACTGAACTTGACCATTGCTCTTTAAACTCTGCTGCTGGTCATCGAACTTTGTGGAGAAAAATATCTCATGCTGATGCGCAATTTGCAACTGGCAGAGTTTAGCGTCTGGATATATATGTTGGTATTGATTTAATTGACTATATTGATAAGGAAGGGGATATATGTACCAGTAATATGTTGGTATTGATTTAATTGACTATATTGATAAGGAAGGGGATATATGTACCAGTAATATGTTGGTATTGATTTAATTAACTATATTGATAAGGAAGGGGATATATGTACCAGTAATATGTTGGTATTGATTTAATTGACTATATTGCTAGGGGAGGGGACATATGTACCAGTAATATATTGGTATTGATTTAATTGACTATATTGCTAGGGGAGGGGACATATGTACCAGTAATATATTGGTATTGATTTAATTGACTATATTGTTTCATCCTTTACAACCTTGTGGCTATGTGGGATTGGCAGTATCAGTAGAGGGTCGGACGCCATGCTTTCCAGCATAGTTACGTCCCTTTACGATCTGAGTTCAAATCCCGCCGAGGTTGACTTTGCCTTTCATCCTTACGGGGTCGATAAAATAAAGTACCAGTAATGCACTGGGTAATTGCTGGCCTTGTGCCTAAAGTAGAAACAATTAATTAATAAGAGAGAATATTAATAAGATTTAGATATTAATTTTAATCCCTCTTCTGAGTCATTATCAACATCCGATCCCAACTCTGCCACCCTCCTACATCACCAGTCTCCTCTGCCACCCTCCTACACCACCTCCTCTGTCACAAACCCTCCTCCACCACCACTACCATCCTCTGTCAACCTTCCCCACCCTTTCTCTAAGCCTCTTTCTAAGAGATGATATTAATATTGTTCACACAGTAGTAATATTTAGTGGGTTGTTCAGTACACACAATGGCCAAATGGGTTAACTTCACTTTGCAATCCTTAGATCCCAGTTTCAATCCTTCTGTTTGGCATCTTGAGCAAGAGTTACCATATTTGACGGCTTACAAGATGCACTTTTTTACCCCCCAAAAAATGTCCCAGAAAATCACTGTGTCTTATAAGGTCAAAGGTCAGTTTGGGTTACTGGCTAGTGGAGTTCTAGTGGTGCAGTGGCCCTTAAATTAAACCAGAAACATCTCTGCAAATGTACACAAGGTGGTGACCACTTCTACTCCAATAATGGCAATACTTTTCTAAAGAAAAGCTACAATTTTAATGAATTTTATGATGAATAAAATAAATTCATTTTTACTTTCTTTTGTTTTAAAAATGAATGCACTAAATATTTCAACAAAAATTACAATGTAGAGAATCTAAAGATCTAAAGTCTGTCTTAACCCTTTAGCATTTACATTACTATATATATACTATTGTATTTTCGCATTAAAGGCTTTCTTTTACATAATTATCTCACATACGTAATATCGAATCTCTGAGATTTTGATATTATTTATTTTGAGAACAACACCTTAACATCAGTATGAGTGGCAAGTTACAACCGGTTTGAACAGAAAGAAGTGAAATAATTCTGGCCAGATATGGCCGGTTTAAATGCTAAAGGGTTAAATCAGAAGGCTTGTTAGGCCAGCTCTTATCCCGGTTCATGGTGTGAAACGACTGAGAGTACAAGACATCCCCTGGACATGACTCCAGTCCATCACAGGGTTAAATCCCCAACTATTGCTGCTACTCATTTTCAGCTGAGTATACTGGAACAATGTGAAATGAAATGTTTTGCTCAAGAACGCAACACACAACCCAGCCCAGGAATCGAACCCACGACATTATGATTGTAAGTCCAACACCCCTTACCACTAGGCCACGTGCCTCCACTTAGATATTTCATAAATTTTCCAGCACGCCTTTATCCTGATTACTAAATAACTGATTCTGTTTTTCTTACTTGAAATGCATCGCAGTACTCTCTGTAGGGGTTGAAACAGTGTACATCCATTATGACAGCTGATGACCAGGAGTTGTTATGTTATGTTACCCTTTTGTATCATCTATACAGTATCGTGTCGACTATTTAACCATCCCTGTGATTGTGTCTGCTTTTAATTCAATCTGTTGCTTTTAATTCAATCTGGAACAATGTGAGATGAAGTGTTTTGCTCAAGAGCACAACACATAACCCAGCCCAGGAATCGAACCCACAACATTACGATCGTAAGTCCAACACCCTGACCATTAGGCCATGCGCCTTCAATGTAGAGAATATAGTGAAATTATATTCACACTTCCTTATGCTTTAAAAATGTACTAAAATATCACAACTAGAATTACAATGTAGAATGATAATAAAAAATATGATGTACAAACTTTACATCCTTCACTTGACATTTGTAGTTTAAACTTATTTATTGTTTTTAAATGCCTGCTCAAATTGAGATGAGTCTTATAAGCCCATGCATCTTATACGCTGTCAAATACGGTATTTACCATAGTTTGTTTGTCCACCCTGTAAGGTAGTCCTGCTGGTGATACGAGTAAAAAGCACCCAGTTCACCCTGTAAGGTGGTCATGCTGGTGACACAACAAAAAGCACCCAGTCCACCCTGTAAGATGGTCATGCTGGTGACATGACAAAAAGCTCCCAGTCCACACTATAAGGTGGTCATGCTGGTAGTACAACAAAAACATCCAGTACACCCAGTAAGATGATCATACCGGTGACACAACAAAAAGCACCCAGTCCACCTTGTAAGATGATCATTCTGTTGACATGAAAAAAACACCCAGCCCACACTGTAACAGGGTTGGTGTTAAGAAGGGCATCCTGTCATAGAAACCAAGCCAAAATACAGATCCTTATGAGTAAGAGATGGTCACCTGACCTGACTTGTCTCATAACTTGGTAACTGTCTAACCCAAGCAAACGTGGGAAATGAACATATGATGATGACGATGACGTTCAGAAACCTGTTGGATGGAGACTGTACCTGTAATTCAAAGGGTTAGTCTCATCACAAACTGGTTAACACTGAATGTCCCTGAGAATTACATTAAGAATACACATGTCTATTGAATATTCAACAACTTACACTAGAATACAAGATTGACCATACCTGTAATATAAAGGGGTCAGCCTTGTTACACACTGTCATATACTGAATCTCCCTGAGAATTAAGTCAATGGTATATGTGTCTGTGGAATGCTTGGCCACTTACGTCAAAGTCAAAATAAATTATCAGTTATACAACACACTGTGCCATGCTGAATCTCCCTGAGAATTATGTAATGGGAGTATGTGTCTGAGGTATGCTAAGACACTTAAACAGCAGTAAAAATAAACTATATCTGTAATTCAAAGGAGCAGCCTTACAACACATTGTCTCATGCTGAATCTCCCTGAGAATTATGTTAAAGATACATGTGTCTATGGAATGCTCAGCCACTTACACCATAATTTCATGAGCAGGCTGTTCCATCAATTGACCAACTGCTGTACCACTGCACATATAAAGTTAGATTATCACTGATGTGAGTGTGACGTAGGTCCTCCACGCCGCAGCCATACTGGAGCACTGTCATGTAACTGTGACGTTGGTGCCCCACACTGGAGCACTGTCATGTGACTGTGACGTTGGTGCCCCACACTGTGGCCATACTGGAGCACTGTCATGTGACTGTGACATTGATCACCTACACCGCGGCCATACTGGAGCTGCCATCAATGATGCTAGTCCCCCACACCGTGGCCATACTGGAGTTGCCATCAGTGATGTTAGTCCCCACACCGCGGCCATACTGGAGCTGCCATCAGTGATGCTAGTCCCCACACCGCGGCCATACTGGAGCTGCCATCAGTGATGCTAGTCCCCACACCGCGGCCATACTGGAGCTGCCATCAGTGATGCTAGTCCCCACACCGTGGCCATACTGGAGCTGCCAACAGTGATGTTAGTCCCCCACACCGCGGCCAAACAGGAGCACTGTCAACAGTTGGTCCCCCACACCACGGCAATAAGGGAGCAGTGTGATGTTAGTCCCCACACTGCGGCCATACTGGAGCACTGCCAACAGTTGGTCCCCCACATCGCGACCATACTGTAGTACCAACATCTTGTCTACGAATGTTTGAAGTGGAATTTAAAAGTAAAACACTTATCTCTTATTTAGCTATCTCTCTAGCTCACCCTCTCTAGCTCACCCTCTCCCTCACTCTCTCTCTCTCCCCCTCTCTAGCTCACCCTCTCCCTCACTCTCTCTCTCTCACTCTCCCTCTCTCACCCTCTCTCTCACTCTCTCACACTCCCTCTCTCTCTCTACCTACCTACGTATCAATTTTTCTATCCATCCTACATACGTCTTTATCTATCTATCCACCTACCTACCTATCTATCTACCAACCTACCTACCTATCTACCTACCTACCATCCTATCTATCTACCTACCTACCTACCTACCAACCTATCTATCTACCTACCTACCTACCTACCAACCTATCTATCTACCTACCTACCTACCTACCAACCTACCTACCTATCTATCTACCTACCTACCTACCTACCTACCTATCTATCTACCTACCTACCTACCTATTTATCCATCTACCCAACTAACTACCTCCATATCCATCTACCAACCAACCTACCCACCTAACTACCCAATCTATCTACTTAACCCACTTACCTACCTACCCACCCATCTACCTACCTACCTACCCATCTACCGTACTATCAATCCATCCACCTACCTACCTCCCTACCCACCCACCTACCTACCCCCCTACCCCCCCTACCCACCCACCTCCCTCCCTACCCACCCACCTACCTACCTACCCACCTACTCACCCACCAACCAACCTACCCACCTACCAACCTACCTCCCTACCCACCCACCTCCCTACCCACCCACCCACCTACCTACCCACCCACACACCTACCTACCCACCAACCTACCTACCACCCTACCTATTTAACCTGGACTAATACTTTATTGGTCGATCTTGAGGAAAGTGCGCTAACCTCAAAATAATTATTTCGTGGTCTGGTCGTCGTTGTTGTCGTCGTCGCTGTTGTTGTTGTTGTTGTTGTTGTAGTGGTCATTGTCTAGATTCTCATCGCTCTAAGTAAAACATAAAATAAAAAATAATCTCCTCTTCGTCGTCTTCTTCTTCTTCACCTCCTCCTCCTCTTTCTTCTTCTTCTTCTTCTTCTTCTTCTTCTTCTTCTTCTTCTTCTTCTTCTTCTTCTTCTTCTTCTTCTTCTTCTTCTTCTCACTCATCGCCAATGTCTAAACGTTTATTGATATAATAATTATCGTGTGGTTTATTATCTGGAACAAATACACTTGAATTTGTTGTTGAGGTCAGCTTACAAGATAATAAAAACAAAACTATGACAAGACAACGAGAACGAGAACGATTTTCAAAGAACTTCGAGATAAGCTGGTGAGGGGAGAGAGAGAGGAGGGGGAGAGGAGCGGGGAAAGAGGGAGAACGGAAGAGAGAGAAAGAGGTGAAGAAAGATACGCAGAGGAGGAGAAGTAGTAAGATGTATGATAAAAATATTGTATATATATAGTATATATATATAGTATATATATAAAAAAATAATAAAATAAGATGCTGAGGTTACAAACAAACCGAGCAATATAATAAATGTTCGGTAAATCCATACGTACATATATATATGTGTGCATGTATGTATATATATACATACGTCTGTATACATATATGTATGTACGTATACATACTTATATTTAAGTAACAGCCGTACTAAGAGTGGGAAATGAAATTTCGTTTCAATTTTTTCCGTATATCGTTTTCGGTTGGCCCGGCCGATTAATTCACTCGATATGCGAATTAGGTTGCTCAGCCGTTAATATGCAAAAGTAAAGTATATACTTTCAGACGTTCAATCATCTGGCAGGAAGGTATACGGTGCTGACGATAGCTAATAAGCTTGAAACTACTACATAGTTCCTTTGTCAGTGTTGAACAAAAGGGCAATGATGGTTGCTAAACACTGTACGGCTTAATTCGGGATGTTTGTTTACAAACAAACCGAGTATTATAATAAATGTTCGGTAAATCCATACGTACATATATATATATATGTGTGCATGTATGTATATATATACATACTACTGTACGTCTGTATACATATATGAATGTCCGTATACATACTTATATTTAAGTAACAGCCGTACTAAGAGTGAGAAATGAAATTTCGTTTCATTTTTTCAATTTATCGTTTTCGGTGCGCCCGGCCGATTAACTCACTCGATATGCGAATTAGGGTGCTCAGCCGTTAATATGCAAAAGTAAAGTATATACTTTCAGACGTTCAATCATCTGGCAGGAAGGTATACGGTGCTGACGATAGCTAATAAGCTTGAAACTACTACATAGTTCCTTTGTCAGTGTTGAACAAAAGGGCAACGATGGTTGCTAAACACTGTACGGCTTAATTCGGGATGTTTGTTTACAAACAAACCGAGCATTATAATAAATGTTCGGTAAATCCATACGTACATATATATATGTGTGCATGTATGTATATATATATACATACTACTGTACGTCTGTATACATATATGTATGTACGTATACATACTTATATATATCTGTGTGTGTGTGTGTATATATGTATATGTATATATATACATATATATATATACATATATATATACACATATGTATATATATACATATATATATATACATATATATATACATATATATATGTATATATTCATTAGTTAAGCAAAACAAGACCACAAATTTCACAAGGAAGACATTATTCAAAGATTGTCAACATATTTTAGTTTGATGTAAGGAATGTAGAGAATAATAATAATAATATTAATAATAATAATGTCCGTTTACAATTGTTTCGCTACTCCATATAATATTTCTGGATCAAATGACTATATATCATTATTGATCCGGTTCAGTTGAAAATAATTAACATAGTTAAAGATAGAGCGGCTTATCGGAACTTCAAAGGAATATAAATTAAAATAAGGAAAGAATGTTACATAAATGTAATGTTCCATATATTGGCATTTCACTAAGGTGTCTTGGGTGTATCAATTGTCTGCCATAATCAAGCAGTATTCTTCTGTCGAGGCTGCATTGTGTGAGATCTGCCTATGGGTAACAAGATGGCCGTCAATGGACATATTTACCTTACTAATTAGAAGGTGGCTTCAGGGGAAGTAACTCCTCGAGAGATTAGAAATTGTGGGTAGTTTATAGTTAAGTGCTAATTTTTTAATTGAGAGACAATGTAAGGGAGGTAACTTATAATTATGTAAGTTAGTTATAGCTATTTAACTTATTAGCTACAAGTAAAAATGGGGCTAGATGACTATGTTGGGTCAAATATTCTGTTGGCGAAGGAATTAGCCCTTCGATGTTGACAGCTAATAGTTACCTCCGTTCTAACTACATACCTAAATGCCATAACACAGCAATTCACCATAATAAACTTAACACTAGAACTAGATATACCTTAGCATATAGCCAGATTCACCGGAATTTTAGCAGTAACAGCACCTATACAGGGAACTTTAATGGTGTCAGCAGTCTGCTTCCCACTCCAAGTAGCAAACTAAAAATCAACCCTAGAATAGGAATGAGCAATGGGATGACAAATAACAAAAATGCCCAGGTAATAATTGTTTCTACATTTTGGCACAAGGCCAGCAATTACCCAGTACATTACTGGTACTTTATTTTATCGACCCCGTATGGATGAAAGGCAAAGTTAACCTCGAGGTAATAATAACCGTAGGAAAGCCCCTACCAACTCCACTAGAGCCCCTAGAAGGAATAGGCCTAGAAATATCACCTGGCTTAATCCCCCATTCTCATCTAATCTAGCCACTAATATCCCTAAACGCTTCTTCTCTATCCTATCTAAACCCCCCCCCCCCAACCATAGATATTACAAACTCTTTAATAAAAATAACATTAAAATCTCATTCTCCACAACACCTAACCGAGCTAGCCACATCGCATTCAGTACCCATCATAAACTAAGACAGTATAACTCCCACACCGCGGTACCACAACCCCTATCAAATACACCACGCCACTACACCAATACTTACTCTAGTAGCACACCTCCCCCATCTAATCCTTCTAACACTGACCAACCGCTTAGGTTAA
>OZ024741.1:218953157-218995657 GCA_964016885.1 Eledone cirrhosa | reverse complement strand
CCCCTCTCCACGCCGCCGATGTTGTCCAAGGGAAAGGCTATGGCATATACAGCTTGGCACCAGTAACATTGCAACTCATTTCTGTATATATATATATTCAGCACCGAAACATCGGATCCGGAAACATTTACAGCTGACGAAGGAATCTCCTTTCTTCCTTTCTCCTCTTGTTCCGTCCTAACCACCATCCTAAACCTTGTTTTTAGTAACCACACAGCTCCTTTCGTTTCATATCATTTTATATATATATATATATATATATATATATATATATATATATAGAGAGAGAGAGAGAGAGAGAGAGAGAGAGAGAGAGAAAACGAAAAATCACTGATGCATCTGAACTCAATTTATTGTGTGTTACAATTGTTTCGCCGGCGGACAGTTCGAGACGCGATCATTGTGTGGATCTGTCTGATTCTGGAACCGCAGGTTCGACGGACACGTCTCATGATTTCGGAGCATATTCTCTCACTGATATGCATCACTGATTTTTCGTTTTCTATTCTATCATACTCTAATTTGTAAGAGCATAGAGTGCTCAACCGGCATACCGCCTATGGAAGCATCTTAGCTACCATCACACACAAACACACACACACACATATATATATATATACGGTTCGGATCTAACCATCGGGGTCCTGACTTTTTTCATATATATATATATATATATATAAAACAGTTTTCCAAGAGATGTCAACATGAATGGACCTGTTATTTTTATCTAAAGACATTTTTTCCAATTCCAACCCGCCCGTCCCTTCAATCTATCTTATTTCTCATTCTTTATTCTGATGAACGACTCGCGTCCGAAACGTTAAGACCCTCTTCCTGCTATTTCAAACGTTAACCTAATATATTTCTTCCATATACTGTACCGATTGGGTTGTTATTTCTGTTTAACTTTTACACACACACACACACACACACACACACACACACACACACATATATGTGTTTGTGTGTGTATATATATATATATATATATATATATATATATATATATATATATATATATATATGTGTGTGTGTGTGTGTGTGTGTGTGTGTGTGTGTGTGTGTGTGTGTGTGTGTATAACAATGTTATCTCTGATCGAGATGAAGGGAGACTGTATTTGAATATATATATAAATGAGAAAATGTCATCGCTAGAACAGCAGTTAAAACAGCTAAATGTTATCAAAGACAGTGATGGACGAAAAGGCCCCAGAGGACAGAGACCAGCGGCCAGTGGTCAACAGAGAGACAATCCACAAGGTGGATGGCAGGTAGATGAAATATAGAAAAGATAGAAAGAGGAGGAAGACAAGGAGAAGTGTGCTGGTGTACAGAAGTGACTGGAAGAATGAAATAAAGAAAGGCGATTTTCACTCGTGCGACACCATTTTGATGGTTAGAGAGCTGATGAAGGTGAATATGTGCGTGTGTGTATAAACTTGTCTTGTACATCGCCTTGTGAATCTAAGAATGCTAGGAATTTTCTACCTACATTAGTCTTAATGTTGAACTCCAATGGGGGAGTCAACCACGTGATGGTTTTATGTCTAGGTTTTTTCTTGCTAGATAGAGGGCAGGGATCTGGAGAGTAAGATATTAATTTGGAGAAGCCACTGTTGCTTAAGGCTGAGTTGTAGTAGGAGGCAGTCATCAACATCGTTTAACGTCCATCTTCCACGCTAGAAGGGGTAGGACTATTTATCTATATGTCAATCTACCTGTCAATCTATCTATCTGACCATCAATCTATCTATCTATCTCTTTATCTGCCTGACGCGTGGAACATCGCCGTTAAGGTTTTTTGTTAATTTCCATACAAAAAACCGAACTAATTGTTTGAAAAAACACATCATTTTGTAGATTAACCCCCAAGCTGAATTGTCAGCTGGGTGGTCATCCCATTTTTCGCCCCTTTATGGGCGAAAATTAAATTTTAAAATGTTTTAAAATATCAAATTTTGCCAACTATAAAACATGAATAGCTCCGAAAGAACGCTAGAGAACGTCGACAGAGAGAAGAGAAGTAGAGAGGCAGATATTAACGTTATATTTGCTTCAGCTACTATGGACGTCGCCATAGATACGACTGTCAACAAAGAGAAAAAAATATTACCACTTGAAGATTTTAAAATGTCTACCGTCGAAGCGAAGAAAAATAACAATAACACACATGAAAACACAGGAATTAAACCTATTAACATACATACACATGAAAAAGACAACAACAACTCCATAGATACATCTACACATAAAGTTTCACCTCGTCAAGAAATTTAGGCTAACAACGATAACAATAACAGCAACAACAGCAACACCACACAAAAAATGTTTTTCGCTGAAACAGTGAACAAAAAACAAGATTTTATAAATCTTGACATCTCCAATGCAAGATATAGGCTCCAGCAAGGGAGAAAATGTGTAACTTTCGAAGACAAGGGTGGGTTTAGAATTAACTCACCCCTCGAAATAAAAGAAGAGACAGTTCGAAGGACAGTGACCTTCAGGACTGTCTCCAACACAACGAGAAAGCCAATATTTGTTAGTCAAGGAGATATAGAAGCCACCTTGAAGGAGACTCTAGAAAATATTGACTTTCTCCAACGAGGAAAACAGTACGGAAGTGTTTCCGTACTGTTTAAAAGCGAGGCACTCGCCCAAAAACATTCTGTGACACCAATGGTGTCAAAAGCATTCACCTTTTTCGCTACGTGCATGGGGAAAAGGACACAAAAATAAAAATAAAAAATTATACCACCAAACATTAACATCTGGTGGATCTTGGCTGGCTGCGTGGAGCCAGAGACTGATGCCTTTCTTTCAATACGAAAGTCTATTAGTCAAAGGTGGGCGGGTACTAATTTGGAGATTCTGATGCAAATGAAGCCGGAGAGAATCTCCAAAATACCCGAAAAAGTCGTCATCGACGACAACAACAAAATAAACATTTCGGTAGAGGGGCGTAAATTTTATTGCTTTCGCTGTTTATTGCACACCTAAAAGCCTCCTGTCCTTCACAAACACACCACAACAACATCATTAAAAAACACTATTACCAACACCAACACCAAAACAACCACCACCACCACAAGTACATCAACAGACGAAACGAGCAAACACATCAAAACAAACAGCCACTCAACCAACAACAACAGAAAAAACACAGACAACACCCCTGAAGAACAGAGCCCCACGCCATCCCATTCCATCAAACACTATCACAAACACACACACCGAAACACCACCACCACACAACATACCCCTGCCCCACACTCCTGACGATTATTATTCATCGACAGATGAGGCTGTTTCTTCTTCTTTAAGTGAAGAAGGAGAGCCTCGGAAATCTAAAAAACGAAAAAAAAAAAGAAACACCACAAAACTCCCAAAACTCCAATCACCAACACCAACACACAACCACAGACACAAACAACACCAACACCACCCAAAACACAAGCACCCACCATAAAAAGAAAACTCACGGACGAACAACAAACTAAAACAACACAACAAAAACACAAACAACAATACGCATACATCAACACAAACAACAAGAGTTTGATGGAGGTAATTTCCCAAAACTCCAAGGTGGAGACGGAGGCCAAAACTTTCGTCAAAGCAGAATCGTCTCCACACCTAAAACTAATAAGGGTTTCGATAGAAACCTATCAGAAATTGAAAAAACAATTTTCGCAGGATGTTGGCAACCGCTGTCAAAAACCTATTAACCGCGTCTTATTAAAATGTTTCCCCACCCCACCCAACACCCTCACAAGAACTGAAATGAAGATTGAACAACCCGATCTCCAGGAAACGAAAAGGTAAGTGCACCTTTTCGTCCTTTTCGCCAACTCTTCTCCACCAACATGGCTAGTTTACGAGTTGGAAGCGTGAATGTGCGTGACCTAGGGATGCCCTGGAAACAGGTCCAACTTTTAAACGACCTTAGGTCACACGGTATGGATGTGAGAGCCATCACCGTGTCCAGGATCTACAACAGGCAGCAACTAACCCCCATCTTCGACGACTTTGAGATCTACGCATCTCCCTGTCAGCAATGAGTGGAGGGGAGTGGCTGTCATGTTTCGGAAGAACCTGGACGTCGAAGTACAGCAAGTACACTTGGACCCGGAGGGTAGACTGGTAGTTCTAGACGTGAACAGTATTGGAGGTGGAGCCTTCAGACTCGTGGCCGTTTATGCCCCGATCGAGCAATCGCAATCACGGCCAGATTTCTTTAAGCGTCTAGAGTCTTTTCTGGGAACGTCTCGCTCCTTACTTTTAGTGGGGGACTGGAATGGAATCCTAGATGCACGATGGGACTATGTTGGAGCATGTCCCAGTAGATGGGGGTGTAACAGCCTCAAAACTTTAATCGGCCAATTCCAACTGGCCGATAGGCATCGACTGGATTTCCCGACTGCACCACAGTGGACGTGGGCAAACATCAGCGGGACATCTAGATCGTATTTAGATAGGTTCTTCATTAGAGAAAGGGACAAGGAGATGTTAAGCTATCCACGAACGCACATGGTTGCCTACTCAGATCACAAATTAGTCGTCTGCTTAGTCAACCATGATAGAATACATAGACAGGGACCCGGATACTGGAAGCTGAACGTGTTGTTGCCGGCACGTAAAGCTTACAGTGAACAGATAAGTAGACTAGTCAAGCAACAGTTAACGAGAGCCATCGTCAACAATAGATGGTGGTACTCTCTCAAGAAAGCAATTAGAGTAGAATTGATAGAGTTTAGCAGAGAGTTAGCCTTAGAGAAAAACAAAATAGAAAGAGAGCTAGTAGCCAAGGTAGAGGAAGCACTTAGAAGTGGAAACGCGGTTAGAGTGTTAGCGTCGAGAACGGCACTAGACCAGTTCTTCGACGCGAATCACGGAGGCTGCGTGCTCAGAAGCAAAACACGTGTTCTAGGAAACGAAGGAGCGAAAGCTGTCAGCTGGGCCCGAGTGGCGGAGGCAAAAATTGGCAACAAGTCCACGATTCAGTCTTTGAAAGACCAAAACGGACGCGTGCTATTTGACCCCAAGCGAATGTGCGCAGCCTTTCAGCAGCACTTTGCGCGACTGTTTGAGCAGAACGACGGTGAGCCGAACGGGGCAATGGACTTTAGTTCATACCTCGACGACCTGTCGCGTCTCTCGAACACGGACGCCGAGTTCTGCGAAAGACCGATCACGGACTGAAATACGGGACGATCTGGGCCGCTGCGGGAAACGCAAGTCACCTGGTCTAGATGGTCTACCCTATGAGTTTTACATAGGCGTGCCGGACTTGTTCTCTGGCGTCCTCGAGGCTGACTACTGCAATTGGCAGCAGAACGGAAGAATTCCCAGTTCTGCAGGCAAGGGCGTAGCAACGCTGATCAGGAAAGGCGAGAACAAAGGGGACGAAATTAACAACTTTAGGCCTATAACTCTGCTCAACACAGAGTTAAAGATTTTGGCCAAGGTGCTAGCGACGAGGTTGGCGCTTGTCGTCGAGAACCTGGTAGGGAAAGCGCAGACGTGTGCAATCCCGACCAGGTCCACACACGACAACCTCCACCTCATGCGATACATCATAGAGAGGGTGGGTAGTAAACCCGGCTTCGGTGGGGCTCTGATCAATTTGGATCAGTCTAAGACATTTGATAGGGTCGACCATCGATACTTGGAAGGGGTTCTCAAGGCGGCCGGTTTCGGTCCCGTGTTCAGAGGCTGGATCGAGGCGATGCACATCAGCATCTGCTCGAGGGTCAAGGTGAACGGCTACCTATCGGAGCCGTTCGCAATCACGCGTTCCATTCGACGGGGGTGCCCTCTCTCCTCCATTCTGTATGTATTGACTCTAGAGCCACTACTGCGGAAATTGGAGCTGTTACAGGGCATCCCTCTAGAACCGGGACTGCGCAAAGCGGCGTCGGCTTATGCCGTCGACGTCACAGTAATTGTGTCGTTCCAGTTGACTGCCGAGTCCATAGTAAGGATCAAACCGCCAGCCTCTTTCAAAAACGAGGCGGTTTTCCTCTGTACGCTGGCTATGGTGAAATAAGTTATATGGTGGACGAGATTGAGAGGACTAAGGACAGATGCCTTTCTCTCCGGACAACAATTGATTCCCTTCTTTAAGTATCACTTTAGAAGGCGAATCAGGGTGGAGAGAGAGGTACTTCACCCCAGTAAATTTACTGAAAGGTGGGTGAATGAAGCGAAAATGGCCCGAGTGATTGGGCCTTCTTTGTATATAAACCTGTAGGTTGAAGAAGAGAGCAAAAGGAAGAAAGGAGCACTTGCACAACACGCTCCTGGAGTTGAGGGTTATTCTATCGACGGGGTATTAAACAACCCCTTTGTGGCGCTTCCCCCCTATTGGGGATTTCGATTGTTGTAATTGTTTGTTTTTATATTTTTTACACGACTGTATGTAAAGTCCTCGGCATGTCTTTGTATTGTCCCCTTTTCTTGTGCGCCCTTGTGGCTAATAAAGAAATATATCTATCTATCTATCAATCTATCCATCTATCTATCAATCAATCTATCTATCAATCTATCAATCAATCTATCTATCTATCTACTCCCCCCCCCCCATATGTCTGTATAGTTATCTCTCGTTTTTTCCTATATTACCCTTTCCCCTTCCCCCTCCTCCCCCCTATTTCTATTTCATCATTTTCATAAATACCCATACATGTACCCTTCTTCCGCACTTACTTGCTGCTGTTGTTGTTGTTGTTGGTGGTGGTGGTGGTGTTGTTGTTATTCATGGTGTTCTCCTCCCCCTCCCTCTTCTCACAGTTATTTGCTAATGTTGCTGTTGATGATGATGATGATGATGGTGGTGTTGATGTTCTCCTCCTCCCCCACCTCTTCTCTTCATCTTATTAACGAGGTTTAAACAAATTTCAATATTCCCTGACGTGTAATCTAATACTGCTAACGTTAACAAGGTAAACACTGCAACTGGCACGTTGAGAGAGAGAGAGAGAGAGAGAGAGAGAGAGAGAGAGAGAGAGAGAGAGACTGGAGAGAGAGAGAGAGAGAAAGAGAGAGAGAGACTGGAGAGAGACTGGAGAGAGAAAGAAAGAGATAGACTGGAGAGAGACTGGAGAGAGACTGGAAAGATAGAGAGAGAGGGGGCAGGGAGGTGTGGAGAGAGGTGGAAAGAGAGAGAGAAAGGGTGAGGGAGAGAGAGAAGAGAGAGAGATGGGGGGGAGGAGAGAGAGTGCAGGAAGGGAGAAAGATAGAGAGGGATAGAGAGGAAGAGAAGATGTGAGGAGAAAGAAAGAGAGAGAGTAATAGACAATAGATGGAATTATAGAAGTGTGGTATGGGAGAGGCTGGGTGGTGTCTGGGGGGCAGGAGATCACCAACAGAGCAACCAGGGGCCATTATAGTTGGCAGGGGAGGGGATTGAGTGCAACTGGTGGAAGAAATACCTGAGAATATTGATAAAGTTTCCAGCAGCCAGAAATCGAAGCTGTTTGTAGTTATCCAGTCTGATGATGGATTTACTCCATAACACTCTGGTATGTTTCAATGAATGAAGGGATACCGTTGCAGTTGTTGTATACAGATATTAACTCATCAATCCCATTGTCCTAATCTGTTATTTTAAAACATATTTGTTATGTTATTCTACTGTAAATTTATCACTACTGATCATTTTTTTTTGTTTTCTATGCCCTTGAGAAGCCCTTTTGGGGCGAAACGAATGTAGGTGCATTGTTATATAAACATGTTTTAACGGTATATACTCCTTTGTATTCATTTCTTTTATATATATATATATGTATATATGTGTGTGTCAGGTCACTCTTGATTGCTACCGGTAACATGTAAACCAGTACAGCCTGTCACGTCGGCGACTAAATTGGCAACCACACCAAGTTTACGTGGTGAGGAGGGTGATTGTGGACACCCTGCAGGACAAAAAACAAAACCTGACAAAGGGCGGAAGAACTGATAAGAGTCAACGGCCATCCCAAAATGTGTAAATATGTATATACACATGTACATATGTATGTGTATGTATATGCGTGTGTATATGCCTGGGTGTCAGGGGGTGGCATGTACCTCTGTAGGGAGGGTTAGCCATGCCCTTTTAAGGACAGCTCGTCCTGCATTGGGTCCCGCCTGACACTCAGCTCTCACCCCAAGAAGCTGTAGCATGCGACAGCGGCCACACCTTGGTAAACCGACTTGGCTGACGGGCCGAACCAGGTTGAGGGTAGCCGGACGAGTCTGAAACCCCCCGGTGAGTTAGATAGGGGATGCCTGCCCCTGCATGCGAAGACTGGACCCGGCGGAGTCAGTGGAGGAGGACAACATCGTCCCAACGGTCACGATGGCGGCGACAGCAAGTGGTTTGAGCGCTAGGGCACAGCAAGGCACTACAGACGTCGTGGCCATCCACTGCAGCCAAGGAAGTCCCTGGTCGCGACGGTCCTCCGTACCACCGGATTCTGGCTTTTGCGGCCGAGTGAGTGGGACCGTTATTGTGCACAGGTAACAGGTGGAGGTAACCTCTGGGAGTTGCCAGTCTCAAACCCACACATGGGCGGCCTGGATGTGGAAGTCGTTCTCCTCCTGACCCTGGGATGACAGAGGAGATCAGGCATTCCACTGGGCGACTGGGCAGCCCTTTTCAGGGGAGCACTGCTCACCCTCGCACAAGGGGAGGGGCGATAAAAGGAGCTCTAACCAAATGCTCGTCCCACACAAAGCTGGCCAGTCTACCGCTGCTGGTGGTTTTAACCTTCCAAGTGGTCGAAACCAACATAATAGAAAGAAGAACTTGATTCTTGGCGCATGGAAACCTCTTGAGGCCAGAGAGAAGAACTGCCCTCATAGCGAGGGAATTAGCTCGCTACCGGATCGAGATAGCCGCCCTCAGCGAGACCAGACTCACTGAAGAAAGATCAGTAGCAGAACCGAAAGGAGGCTACACCTTCTTCTGGAAGGGTAATGCAAAGGACGAGGACAGAATCCACGGGGTAGGCCTGGCCATCAGGACTTCGCTCTGCAGGCAGCTACCAGACCTCCCAACACCTGTGAGTGAACGGCTGATGAAGCTCCGCTTCCCCCTCAACCCATCTCGGCATGTCACAATCATCAGCGCGTAAGCCCCCCACTCTCACCAGCAGCGATGAAGCAAAGGACGCTTTCTATGGGGAACTCAATGCACTCATGAAGGGTGCCCCCCCCCAAGCGATAAACTAATCCTACTGGGGGACTTCAACGCTAGAGTTGGGTCTGACAGCAGCAACTGGAGAGGCCTGCTGGGACCTCACGGCACAGGGAAGCTGAATTCTAACGGTCTCATACTGTTGAGTTTCTGCACTGAGAACGACCTCACCATCACCAGCACACTGTTCCTCCAGGCAGACAAGTTGAAGACGACCTGGATGCACCCCAGATCCAAACAGTGGCATCTGATTGACTTTGCCATATGCCACAGGAGGGAAATCCGTGACGTCAGAATCACAAGGGCCATGCGTGGTGCAGAGTGTTGGACCAACCATCGCCTTGTCAGGACCATCCTGTCACTGCACATCACCCCGACGCATCGGAAGACTCTGAAAGTCTGTAGGCCAGCTTTCGACGGCACATGACTCAAGCAGCCAGAGCATCGTGATGCGTTCGCGGAAGACCTGGACGGCCGGCTGACTGCCCATGGACCACTGACCGGACCCCCAACTCAACAGTGGGACCAGTTCAGGTCGCTGGTGACAGAGTCATCCAAGGCAACCATCGGGCCGAGGAAGAGAGTCCACCAGGACTGGTTTGATGAAAACGATGAGCGCATCAGACAACTCCTGGACAAGAAGAGGAGAGCTTTCATTGAGTGGCAGAATGACAGCTCCTCCACCTCGAAGCGCAACTGCTTCAAGCACCTCCAGAGGCAGACCCAAGAAGCAATACCCAGAATGCAGGACGAGTGGTGGGAAAAGAAGGCCGAAGAAGTCGAGAGATACACTGACACAAAGAACTCCCAGATGTTCTTCAGCACCATCGGGGACGTCTACGGACCCCCCAAGCCTGTCACCACACCGCTGCTGTCTGCTGACAGCTCGACCCTGCTGAAGGAGAAGAGCAGCATCAACTCGAGGTGGAGAGAGCACTTCAGCAACCTGCTCCACTGTCGACCCTGCCGCCCTCGACCAGATCCCACAGAAGCCCGTAGTCGGCAACCTCGACCTCCCCACCCCCCACGTTGGATGAAGTCACGAAGGCAATCAACCAGAACACCTCAGGAAAGGCCCCTGGGAAGGACAGGATTCCTCCCGAGATCTTCAAGTTGGCCGGTCCAGCTGCCCTGGGAGCCTTCCACACCCTCTTCGTCAGCATATGGGAGGAAGAAGAGGTGCCCAAAGACTTCAGGGATGCCACAGTTGTCTCGCTTTTTAAGAACAAAGGCAACAAAACTGACTGTGGCAAGGGGCATTTCTCTCCTGTCCATCGCTGGGAAGGTCCTGGCTCGTGTCATGCTCAACCGCCTCATCACCAATATCTCGGAGGACTACCTGCCTGAGGCCTAGTGTGGGTTCCGCCCAAACCGCAGCACGATTGGCATGATCTTCTCTGTACGCCAGGTGCAGGAGAAGTGTGTCAAGCAGAACATGGACCTCTTTGCCATCTTCATAGTCTTGACAAAGGCCTTCGACACTGTCAACAGGGAGGCCCTCTGGTCGATCCTGTCGAAGTTTGGATGCCCGACAAAGTGTGTGAACCTGAGACGGCCATTCCATGACGACATGACCGAGCAGGTGCGCTCTGGCGCGGAGGCATTAAAGCCGTTCGGAATCACCAATGGCGTCAAGCAAGGATGCGTGTGGGCTCCCGTCCTCTTCAACCTGTTCTTCACCTGCGTGCTCAATCATGCCATCAGGGACCTTGAACGCGGAGTGTATCTGCGATACAGACTGGACGACTCCCTGTTTGTCCTGCGGCGCCTGACGGCCAAGACAAGGATCGTGCAGAGGATCGTCCTGGAGGCATTTTTTGCTGACGACTGTGCCCTCATGGCCTACAGGGAGTCTGACCTCCAACTCATCGTCAACAAGTTCGGGGAGGCCTCCTGCCTCTTTGGTCTCACAATTAGCCTTGGCAAGACTGAGGTCCTGTTCCAGCCTGCACCTGCCTCTGTCGCCCACCCTCCTTCCATCTCAGGCACCCAGCTAAAGATGGTGGACGACTTCAAGTACCTCGGCAGTGTCATCAGCAGCGATAGAAGCCTTGACAGGGAGATAAACGGCAGGATCTGCAAGGCCAGTCAAGCCCTTGGCCACATGAGGACACGCGTCCTGAACCAGCACAACATCAGGCAGTCCACCAAGCTCAAGGTGTACAGGGCCGTTGTTCTCACCAGCCTCCTCTATCGATGTGAGACATGGACCCTGTACAGAAGGCACCTGAAGCAGCTGGAATGGTTCCACATGCGCAGCCTGCGGTCAATCATGAACATCAAATGGCAGGACAAGGTCTCCAACCTCGAAGTTCTTGACATGGCTGAGACAACCAGTGTCGAAGCTATGATACTGAAGAGCCGACTTTGATGGGTCGGACATGTCATCCAGATGGACGATCCCAGGCTTCCGAAGCAACTGATGTATGGGAACTCTGTTCAGGGAAATGAAAGCAGGGCAAACCTCTCAAGAGGTTCAAAGACTGCGTGAAGTCCAGTATCAACAACACTGGAATCGCCCCAAAACAACTTGAGTCCTATGCTCAGGACAGGACTGAGTGGCGACCCCTTACCAGATGCGCCAAAGACTTTTTTGAAGAGAAGAGACGGGCAGAGGTCACTGAGGCCTGTGAAAGGAGAAAGGCATCAACATCTGCCCCAAGCGACTCCGGTCTCTTCCCCTGCCCCCACTGTCCCCGGACCTACAAGTCAAGGATCGGCCTCCACCACCACCTTCGTGCCCACGGCAGATGGGAACTAAAATAAGGAAGATGTCATCATCGTTTACGATGGACAACCAAGATATATATATATATCAAGACCATAGCGGTGTGTTGAATAACCAATTTCTTGTGTTTTATCTGATGAAAGCGTACTCAAAAACCACTTTACCCTTGAAATATATATAATAAAATATATACTTTCGTTATGTGAAAGTATTTCTCATTTATTAATATTATGAATATTAAGGATACTCCAGATAAATTTCTGTCGAGTGCTTCTAATCTGCTGTAAAAATCAATTCGTTGAATAATCAAAGAACCATATAAACTTTTGGTCATATATATATTATGATCATCATCATCATCACCGTCTTACGTCCGTTCTTCCACGCTAGCATAGGTTAGACGGGTTGTCCTGTTGTGAGCTGTGTCCAGTCGGCTGACCTTGTCTTGCTCATACGGGAACTGATTCTGGCTTGATTTCTACATCTGGATGCCCTTCCTAACACCAACCTCATTTACAGTGAGTGCTGGGTGCTTTTTTGCCGTGGCACCCAATGGGAGGGGGCTGGGGGCATATTGTCTATATGCTTCAGCTTCGGCTTGTTCCTGTGGGAAGTCGGGTCTTCTGTATTACTGTGTGACGCCAGAGGTCACAGTCGTGTGTCATCGCCCTCGAGCGATATATATATATATGGCTTAGTGGTTAGAGCTTGGACTTACAATTCAGAGGTTGTGAGTTCGGTTCCTGCACCAGGTGATGTGTTGTGTCAATGAGTAACACTTTATTTCACATTACTCCAGTTGAAGTCCTCTCATGTGAAGGTGTCCAGGGCACTTGTCACAGCCACCTTCATCTCCTCAACATCCTCAAAGCAGATACCTCTGAGCTTCTCCTTCAGCTTCTGGAACATCCAGAAGTCACGAGGGGCTAAGTCTGGGTTGTAGGGAGGATGCGGGACAGCCGTGACCCCTATACCAGCCAAGATGGATTTGTGGCACTGACCAGACTTGACCAGACTTGAAGATTTCTCGTCTCTTACGACAAAATCTCTTTCTGAACTGCCTCAAAACCTCTACATAGTATTCTTTGTTGACTGTCTGTGATGGGGGTGGGGCAGTGGATGTACTTCCTCTGGATCACCAAATGTCATCTGGGATGCTTCAGAATACTTTGAGGCTGGATACAAAAAGGTTTTCGACTCTGAAATGCTAGAGGGCTTTTGATTTGCTAAAGTCCCAGATACCATCACCAGAGCTATAAACCTATCTTCAGCCTGAGCCACTACGCTGAAGTTAAATACAGAGAAGGAGAACTATATTGTCAGTGACAGAAAGTATTGCAGTGGGATATTTCAAGGAGGTAATCTCTCTACAATGCTATTTATACTGTCAGTAAACCACTTATCCTCTAGGCTCAGGAAATATGGAGGGTGCATAATTAGTCTACAGGAGGCAAGAAACACTAACTTAGCACACAGTCTCTTTGTGGATAATCTGAAAGTGTATAAGAACATAAATGGTATAAAGAAAACCTCTGACTTGGTTACAACATACTTCAAAGATATAAGAATTGAGTTTGAACAGGAGAAATGTTCCTATATGATTGTAAAGTGAGGAAAAACTACAAACCAGTCTAACAACATCTCTATCAATGGCCTGTCTGTTTCACCAATATCTGACGAGACCTGCTACAGATAATTAGGGATAGATGACAGTATATCCTATTATGGTATTTGTAACAAGAAACGAGTAACTAGGGAATATAATGTCTGAATAAGAAAAATATGGTCTTCGGAACTCTCTGCAGACAATAAATCAGTGTCCCACAATGTGTTTGGTGTGTCTGTGCTGACACCAGCATTTGGACTACTTGACTGGATGCTAGATGAGATCTGAGCTATTCATATTAAAACCTGAAAAGTTCTAACTAACACCTGAAATTTCCACATCAACAGTGATATAGACTGCCTCTATCTGAAATGTAAACAAGGAGGCAGAGGTTTAGCATCAATCTAAACAGCATTTCAGTGTCACATATATTCCTCCGATGAGATCTACAAACCACCAATTGTAAGAGCTGGTCTATAGAACAAATCTGTCTACATGAGGCAGATAACATCATGAGAGTTGGAAGGAGCTTCTTGAGGAATACTCTTCGACCAACAACTGGTATTTTTTCTTTTTTCTTTTGAGGAAGAATTTATTAAGTTTTCATCATTAATTATATAAAGGGGGGAAGCGGAAAAGAAGGGCAGATTTGGCTGTATAGGAAAGTAAAGGAAAGGACTATAAATACCAGAAATGAGAAGAAATGGAGGGAAAGAGCAAGCACTATTAGAAAGAGAGGGGGAAGGGGTGAGGGTGACAGGCTCTATGCCTAAGTTGGGGCAGTTGAAGGATATGTTTGGAATCCAAGAACAGAAAATATTCACAAAACACCTGAAGCAAAAAAGAGATAGGGATGTAGCTAAAATACCTAGATGTGACAACAGAGGCAGACTCTATAGAACTTTAACTGCAAGGATGTCACCCACATCATAAGTAGCTGTCCAAAGATGTCATCATTATTATCTACCTATGAGGGTGGTAGATTGGCAGTATCGGTAGAGCGTCAGGCACCATGCTTTGATGCATAGAGTTATGGCCCTTGCCATTCTGGGTTCAAATCCCGCCAAGGTTAACTTTGCCTTTCATCCTTACGGGGTCGATAAAATAAAGTACCAGTAATACACTGAGTAATTGCTGGCCTTGTGCCAAAAGTAGAAACAATTATTCTATCTATGAGGTATGATGGGGAGGCCAAAAGACTATATAATGCAATCTGTACTAAGGGTTACAGTGATATTAAGGGCAAACTGAAAAAAAAAGTGTATACGAAGGTATTTTAGCCTACATATTGTCGTTAATATTATGATGTTCCCTGCTGTATTAGCGTTAAATTTTCCCTGCTGTATTAGCGATAAATTTTCGAGGGTTTCTCTTAGTAGTTTTTTTCATGACGTTATTATTGTTAATTTTACTGATGTAGTATTAACTTGGATATTTACCATGCGACCCTCAGTTCCTACCTCACAATTTCCCTCCCCCCCACCCCCACACACCACCATAGTCTATTCGACCAATCAAACCTAGCATGCCATTTCCACTGCTGCTGCTGCTACTACCTGCCTAACTAACTCTCTCCTCCTCTGGCGCATCCCAACACACCCTGCCATTACCCCACCACCACTGTCCTTCTAGCCCTCAATTTTCCCACCGTTATGGATGGATGAGCTGGGAATACACGAGCAACTCTGAATCAATAGATGAAATATGAATCTGCGAGCTACCAAGCACCCACGTGAAGCGCCAACCCAGAGACCCTCCCCTACGAGTGTCGACAAATGCCCAAAACTCCGAGTTGGTACCATCAATGTAGGCTCAATGAAAGGAAGAGCAGGAGAAATCGTAGAAATGCTAGAGCGAAAGGAAGTTGATGTATGCTGTGTGCAAGAGACTAGATGGAGAGGAGGGTCTGCTAGAGTCCTTGTAGGAAAAAGCCAGTGCTACAAATTTTTCTGGGTGGGAAATGACGATGGGATGGGTGGTGTAGGTATACTATTAGCTGACAAGTGGGTAGATAAAGTAATCTCAGTGTACAGGGTAAATGCAAGAATCATTAAACTCAGACTAGTCCTGAATAAGACAATTACCACAATAATATCAGCTTACGCACCCCAATCGGGGCTGCCAGACGAACTTAAGGATAGGTTTTACGAGTCCCTAATACACACTACTGCTCTAACAGACGACAAGGACTTCCTAATCATTGCAGGAGATTTTAACGGACACGTAGGTAAACACTGCGACGGCTTCAATAGAGTACATGGAGGCCATGGAGTTGGCACAAGGAATGAGGAAGGATTCAGACTTCTAGAATTCTGCGACGCCAATGACATGTCGATATGTAACACAAACTTTAAAAAACCCGACAACCACCTGATCACCTATAGATCAGGGGAGCACTCTAGTCAGTTAGATTTTATCCTCATCAGAGGACGTGACAGATGGACGGTCGTAAACACAAAAGCCTTCCCTAGTGAGGAATGTACATCCCAACATAGCTTAGTTGTCAGCGACCTCACGGTCAGAACTAGACGAGCCCTGAAACAGAGGCCAACCTGGAGAAGAAAGATCTGGAAGCTGAAAGTCCCCTCAACCAGTAACAGATTTAAAGATATTTTACTCAACGCCTACGACAGTAAAGAAGAACAGACAGAGACATTTAACGTAGAAGAGAACTGGGAGTTCCTAAAAAATAACTTACTAGAGGCGACGGATGAGGTTTGTGGCTGGAGTAAGACCTCAAGCAGGAGGAGAGTGACTTGGTGGTGGAACAATAAGGTAGATGAAGCAGTCAAGGCCAAGAGACAGGCATGGAAAGAATGGAAGAACGGGGGGAGCAGGGTACATTACATAGAGACCAAGAGGGAAGCTAGGCGACAAGTATACTTAGCTAGGAGGGAAGCAGAGGATAGAAAATTCAAGCATGTTTTACAACGTGAGGACCAGAAACAGGAGGTATTCAAGATTGCGAGGCAGTGTGTCAGAGATAGTTGTGATGTCATTGGAGAGAAGTGTATCCGGAATGATAAAGGTGAGCTTGCCCTCACAAGTGCTGAGAAGAAAGATGCATGGAAGAGTCATTATGATAGATTACTAAATGAGGAGAATGCATGGGAAGAAGAGACCCTACCCCACGTAGACCCTATAGAGGGACCAGCAATACAAGTCAGCGGCAGCGTAGTAAGTAAGGCAATCAGAGATATGAAGATAGGGAAGGCAACCGGTCCATCGGGTATAGCTGCCGAGATGCTGAAGGCATCTGGGTCTGTAGGTCACACTATAACCACACGTATCGTTAACCAGGTAATACTAGAGGGGGCCATACCAAAAGATTGGTGCAGTAGCATCATTGTCAACTGCTACAAAGGTAAAGGCGATGCACTAGATAGAGGAAACTATAGAGGTATAAAGTTGATGGACCAGGTCATGAAAGTAACAGAAAGAGTTATAGCACAGCTGATTAGGGACCGGGTGAATATAGACGAGATGCAATTTGGGTTTGTACCAGGGAAAGGCACCACTGATGCGCTCTTCCTTGTGAGGCAATTACAGGAAAAGTACCTAGCTAAAAGTAAGCCACTCTACTTGGCATTTGTCGACCTTGAGAAAGCCTTTGACAGAGTTCCACGTGCAGTAATCTGGTGGGCTCTTAGAAAACTAGGAGTAGATGAATGGCTTGTGAAAGCGGTACAAGCCATGTATAGGGGAGCAGTCAGCAAAGTTAGGATTGGCAATGAGTATAGCGAGGAATTTAGCGTACAGGTTGGGGTCCACCAGGGCTCTGTTCTTAGCCCTCTCCTGTTCATCATAGTCCTGCAGGCAATAACGGAGGAGTTTAAGACCGGATGCCCATGGGAACTCCTGTATGCTGATGACCTCGCACTCATAGCTGAATCTATGGTAGAACTAGAGAATAAATTCCAAACCTGGAAGCAGGGACTAGAGAGAAAGGGCCTCAAAGTCAACATGACAAAGACTAAGGTCCTTATAAGTAGACGAGAAAACAGAACCCAGATCCCCTCAGGGAAATGGCCTTGCTCAGTATGTAGGAAAGGTGTAGGTAGGAACTCCATTCTTTGCCCCAAATGCAAACAATGGGTACACAAGAGATGTAGCGGGATCTCAGGAAGCTTAATTAAGAATGTAGGATTCACATGCAGTAGCTGTGCTGAAACAGCAAGCAAACAGCCACAGGAAACAAGTACCACCAATCTCTGGGAGGGCCCTGTAGAAACAGTAGACAGCTTCTGCTACCTAGGTGACCGAATTAGCAACGGAGGTGGGTGCTCAGAAAGTACAATAACTAGGGTAAGAACGGGATGGAAGAAGTTTAGGGAACTACTACCACTGCTAGCTGCAAAAGGCTTCTCCCTCAGAATGAAAGGCAGACTGTATGATGCGTGTATCCGAACAGCGATGTTGCATGGTAGTGAGACCTGGGCGCTGAAGGTGGAAGACTTACGTAGATTAGAGAGAAACGAAGCCTGCATGCTCCGATGGATGTGTAACAGTAATATACGTGAACGACAAAGCATAAATGAATTGAGAGAGAGACTGAGCATAAGAGGAATCAAATGCTGCGTGCAGGAGAGGCGGTTACGCTGGTATGGACATGTGATGCGTATGAAGGATGACAGCTGCATAAAAAGGTGCAGAGCACTAGAAGTTGATGGAAACCGCGGAGTGGGGAGACCCAAGATGACTTGGGATGAGGTGATAAAAGCCGACCTTACCCAACTACACCTCTCAAAGTCAATGACACACGACCGTGACTTCTGGCGTCACGCAGTAATACAGGGTACCCGACCTCCCATGGGTACATGCTGAAGCATATAAACAATATGCCCCCCCCCCACCGCAAGGTGGTCGTGGAGGTGCCACGGCAAAAAAGCACCCAGCCCACACTGTAAAGTGGACGTGTAGGCGCCACGAAAAAGCACCCAGCACTCACTGTAAATGAGGTTGGTGTTAGGAAGGGCATCCAGCTGTAGAAATCAAGCCAGATCAGTTCCTGTATGAGCAAGGCATGGTCAGCCGACCAGACACTGCCCACAACAGGACAACCCGTCTAACCCATGCTAGCGTGGAAGAACGGACGTAAAACGGTGATGATGATGATGATGATGATGATGATGGGTGGAATGTTCCAGTGCAAACCTCAGTAAAATGTAAACATAACAGATCAGACATAATGATATGGAACAGAGAAAAGAAGGTATGTACAGCAGTGGAGATCAGCTGCCCAACAGGTGTTTTTAGTGGTCTTAAAAATTGGGGAAAAGAGGAACATTTCTGCTGAACTAATGAAGAATCTGCAGATACTCCATCATGAACTATAACGTTAGATTTGAACCTGTGATCTTTGAGGCGCTGGGATATAATAATGATAATAATGAAAATATTTTCTACAGTGCTCAGGTGCACTACAACTCATCAAAAGTGTATGTATAGTATAATACATAGAGTAGTGTGCATGTGTATGGAAGTGGTACATCAGGTGTAGTTTTGGCGAATTTCGGGAAGCATGAGGGTTTTAAAGGATGCAGTGTCTCGACAGCTAACAACTGATGCAGGCAGTTTGTTCCTTGCTTCAGCAATTCTAAGCGTGAAAAAATGTTTCCGAAAGTCATGGGAGCTGTGCTGTTTTCTGATTTTGTAGGCATGCCCACCCATGTTAGGCATATGGAAATCAAAAAGGTGCTCAGGGTTGTTGTTGGCAAGATGGTTAATAATTTTGTGGGTGTTTACCAAGTCAGTTGCCAGTGCTTCAATGAATCCATGTCCAGGGAAGCAAGGCGTTCAGAGTATGGTAGGTGTCTGATGGAGGGTATGCACTTGGTTGCACATCTCTGAACAGTTTCCAGGAGGTCAATGTTCTGAGCAAGATAGGAGTTCCAGACTGATGATGTGAATTCCAAGTGTTACTAACTGCCTCGGTTCAAATCTTGAGAAGTTGGGTTTCACAGAACTAAAAATAACACGACTAGTTAGGAAGTTGCAAGTACAGTCTGTTAATGGAACAGTAAAAATATGTAAAACATTTCAGGATGTAATAACTGCATATACATATGTATAGATACAGAAATATATATATACACATGTATAGATACAGAAATACATATATACACATGTATAGATACAGAAATATATATATAGACATGTATAGATACAGAAATATATATATAGACATGTATAGATACAGAAATATATATATATATACACATGTATAGATACAGATATATATATACATGTATAGATACAGAAATATATATATACACATGCATAGATATAGAAATATATACACATGTATAGATACAGAAATATATATATATATATATACACATGTATAGATTCAGAAATATATACACATGTATAGATACAGAAATATATACACATGTATAGATACACAAATATATATATACACATGTATAGATACAGAAATACATATATACACATGTATAGATACAGAAACATATGCACATGTATAGATACAGAAACATATACACACGTATAGATACAGAAATATATATATATACATAAGAGGGTGTTAAAGTTTGCTTGAAGCAAGTTTGCTTGTATACATACAGAAATATATATATATACACATGTATAGATACAGATATATATATATACATGTATAGATACAGAAATATATATATACACATGTATAGATATAGAAATAAATACACATGTATAGATACAGAAATATATATATATATACACATGTATAGATTCAGAAATATATATATATACACATGTATAGATACAGAAATATATATATACACATGTATAGATACAGAAATATATATATACACATGTATAGATACAGAAATATATATATACACATGTATAGATACACAAACATATGCACATGTATAGACACAGAAATATATATATACACATGTATAGATACAGAAATATATACACATGTATAGATTCAGAAATATATACACATGTATAGATACAGAAATATATACACATGTATAGATACAGAAATATATATATACACATGTATAGATACAGAAATACATATATACACATGTATAGATACAGAAACATATGCACATGTATAGATACAGAAACATATACACACGTATAGATACAGAAATATATATATATACATAAGAGGGTGTTAAAGTTTGCTTGAAGCAAGTTTGCTTGTATACATACAGAAATATATATATATACACATGTATAGATACAGATATATATATATACATGTATAGATACAGAAATATATATATACACATGTATAGATATAGAAATAAATACACATGTATAGATACAGAAATATATATATATATACACATGTATAGATTCAGAAATATATATATATACACATGTATAGATACAGAAATATATATATACACATGTATAGATACAGAAATATATATATACACATGTATAGATACAGAAATATATATATACACATGTATAGATACACAAACATATGCACATGTATAGACACAGAAATATATATATACACATGTATAGATACAGAAATATATACACATGTATAGATACAGAAATATATACACATGTATAGATACAGAAATAGATATATATACACATGTATAGATACAGAAATATATATATATACACATGTATAGATACAGAAATATATACACATGTATAGATACAGAAATATATATATACACATGTATAGATACACAAACATATGGAAATGTATAGATACAGAAATATATATATACACATGTATAGATACAGAAATATATACACATGTATAGATTCAGAAATATATACACATGTATAGATACAGAAATATATACACATGTATAGATACAGAAATATATATATACACATGTATAGACTCAGAAATGTATACACACGTATAGATACACAAATATATATATATATATATATATATACATGTCTAGATACAGAAATATATACACATGTTTAGATACAGAAATATATATATACACATGTATAGATATGACTCAAAACATACAGATCCACACTTGCAACAAAACGCATCTCTGAACACACACACACACACACACGCACACGCACACACACACACATATACAGGCACACACATGCAAACACTTATAGACAGACATCCATAGTTATCTAGTTGATGTTATCTAAATTTCAACGAGTGTCTTATTTCTGGGTTAAGAAACCAACTCTCTAATGGTGAGGATTTTAAAAAATTATATGTATACACACACATACAGATGTATATATATATACGCATATATACATATAAATTCACACATATCATCATCATCGTTTAAATATATATATATATATATATATTTAGAGAGGTATGAACCCGATATATATATATATGTATGTATGTATATATACATGTAGGTGTGTGTGTGTGTATATGTATATATATGTGTGTTTATGTACATGTATATATGAATATATGTCTATATGTGTATATATATATATGTATGTGTATATGTATGTATATGTGTATATGTATATATGTGTATATGTATATGCATGCGTGTGTGTGTGTGTCTATATACATTTATATGTATATATACTTGTGTGCGGGTATATGTGGGTGTGTGTAAACAGGTATATATATATATATATATATATATACATATATATATATATATATATATATATATATATATATATATATATATATATTTACATGCATCGATTGTCACGTACACCGAACAAGCAGGTTACTTATCTGCTTATCTGGTGCACAGACATATACATATATATACATATATATGCATATACACATATATGTAGACCCATGAACATACACACATACACACACACATACGAATGTACCCATACACGTACACACACCACAGTCATATACATACATATACATGAATATACACATACACGCAGACTCATGCACATACATACAAACACGCACAAATACGAATATACCTACACACAAACACATACACACAAATACGAGTATACCCATACACGTACACACACACAGAGTCATATACATACATATACATGAATACACATACACGCAGAGCTATGCACATACGTACACACACACTCGCAGGCACCTGCAGATACACGTATACACAATCACAAACGTACACACAGACATATGTACATACACACAAATACTAATATAACCATACACGTACATACACAGGTACATGCAGCACATGTATACACAACCACGGACACAAACGTACACACACACACACACGTATGCCCATACCCACACATTCTCATACCCGTACATACAAACATCGTACACACATATATACATGGGCATACAAACACACACACGTACACATGCACACACATAGATAGAAACACATAGACCCCATACACATACACACATAAGTACATATACATACACATAAAGGTGCACGCACACACACACACATACACAGATCTAAACACATACACAGACGTAGACACATACACAGACGTAGACACATACACATACCTAAACACATACACAGACCTAAACACATACACAGACGTAGACACATACACAGACGTAGACACATACACAGACCTAAACACATACACAGACGTAGACACACATACACAGACGTAGACACATACACAGACCTAAACACATACACAGACGTAGACACATACACAGACCTAAACACATACACAGACGTAGACACACATACACAGACGTAGACACATACACAGACCTAAACACATACACAGACGTAGACACACATACACAGACCTAAACACATACACAGACGTAGACACACATACACAGACGTAGACACATACACAGACGTAAACACACATACACAGACGTAGACACACATACACAGACCTAAACACATACACAGACGTAGACACACATACACAGACGTAGACACATACACAGACGTAGACACACATACACAGACGTAGACACACATACACAGACCTAAACACATACACAGACGTAGACACACATACACAGACGTAGACACATACACAGACGTAGACACACATACACAGACGTAGACACATACACAGACCTAAACACATACACAGACGTAGACACACATACACAGACGTAGACACATACACAGACGTAGACACATACACAGACCTAAACACATACACAGACGTAGACACACATACACAGACCTAAACACATACACAGACCTAAACACATACACAGACGTAGACACACATACACAGACGTAGACACACATACACAGACGTAGACGACGTGTGCACCCGTCTAACATTGTTATCACTGTCTTCCTCCCCCTCCTCCCTACACTACAGTTTCACAATGTCTTCTCACTCCTCCCACCATACTAGTTTCACAATCTCCTCCCCTCCTCCTCCTTCCACCACTACAGTTTCGCAATGTCCTCCCACCCTCCCCCACCACACTAGTTTCACAATGTCACCCACTCTCCCCTTCCCCCACTATTCCAGTTTCACAATGTCCTCCCCTTCCACCCACCACTACAGTTTCACCATGTCCACCCTCCCCCCACCACTACAGTTTCACAGTGTCCTCTCACTCCCCCTCATATATATATATATATATATATGGAGAAGTCACGTGCTCTCACAACAAATCTAATGGATTAGTTTATATATAGGTTAATGTATTTCATGTCTACCCATGTGTCAGTGTTGTTGGTATTGTTGTTGTTGGTATTGTTGTTGTTGGTGTTGTTGTTGTTGTTGTTGTTGGTGTTGGTGTTGTTGTTGGCATAGTTGGTGGTGGTGGTGTTGGTGTTGTTGGTGTTGTTGGTGTGGTAGGTGGTGTTGTTGTTGTTGTTGTTGTTGTTGTTGTTGTTGTTGTTGTTGGTGCTGTAGGTGTTGTTGTTGGTGTTGGTGTTGTTGTTGGTATAGTTGGTGGTGGTGGTGTTGGTGTTGTTGGTGTGGTAGGTGTTGTTGTTGTTGTTGTTGTTGTTGTTGTTGTTGTTGGTGCTGTAGGTGTTGTTGTTGGTGTTGGTGTTGTTGTTGGTATAGTTGGTGTTGTTGGTGTTGTTGGTGTTGTTGGTGTTGTTGTTAGTGTTGTTGTTGGTGTTGTTGTTGTTGGTGTTGTTGGTGGTGTTGTTGTGGTGGTTGGTGTTGTTGTTGAGGTTGGTGTTGTTGTGGTGTTGGTGTTGTTGTTGAGGTTGGTGTTGTTGGTGTTGTTGTTGAGGTTGGTGTTGTTGTGGTGTTGGTGGTGTTGTTGAGGTTGGTGTTGTTGGTGTTGTTGTTGAGGTTGGTGTTGTTGAGGTTGGTGTTGTTGTTGAGGTTGGTGTTGTTGGTGTTGGTGGTATTGGTGGTGTTGTTGTGGTTAGTGTTGGTGGTGTTGTGGTTGGTGTTGGTGGTGGTATTGTGGTTGGTGTTGGTGTTGTTGGTGTTGTTGGTGTTGGTGGTATTGGTGGTGTTGTGGTGGTTGGTGTTGGTGGTGTTGTGGTTGGTGTTGGTGGTGGTATTGTGGTTGGTGTTGGTGTTGTTGGTGTTGGTGGTATTGGTGGTGTTGTTGTGGTTGGTGTTGGTGGTGTTGTGGTGTTGGTGGTGTTGTGGTGTTGGTGGTGTTGTGGTTGGTGTTGTTGTGGTTGGTGTTGGTGTTGTTGTTGGTGGTGTCACTGTTGTTGTTGTTATTGCTGTTGGTGTTATTGGTAGTGATGTCGCTGTTCTTGTTATTGTTGTTATTGCTGTGTCTTATCATAACCAACTATATAGTTTCTAAAGTTGGTGTGGAATGGTTAAATAAGTATTATTTACAATAAATTACATTATTAAACAATATCAAATGTCTTATTACACACATAAAAACTCTGTTGGTGGTGGTGGGGAGAGGTAAAGGGGGATGTTGTGATGTTCATACATTTCTCTGACATATCACACAGCTTTGTGATATTCTCAAAGCTGCTGCCAGGAAAACAGCCACTTATGTTTTTATTGCAGAGGACTTCAATCATCCTGAGATTGATTGGGAAACCTTTCGTTGGCCGCAAAGTGCAAATGATTTCCTTGAGCTAGTGCTGGTCCCAAGTAGTCACCTCCCCAACAAAAGGTGACAATACTTTGGATCTACTCTTCACCACCATTCCTGAAACAGTTATTAGTGTTACTACTGAGAAACCTTTAGGTGACTCTGATCATTCTATGATCATTGCCAATTTGCCCCTCATGGGCAGTAACAAAAACCACAACCATCTCCAAACTGTTCACTTTGACTAGAATAAAGCAGACTGGAACTGTTACTGCACCGAGCTGCAACGCCCAAACTGGCTTGAATTTTACGACTCTGGAGATGTGAACACTATACTTCAGAACATCCTGAACTTAATATGGACAGCATGTGCAACATCAGTGCCATGTAAGCAGAAAAAACATCCCAAAAGTGCAATTTGGAAGACTGCAGTAGTCCGTCTTGCCAGGAAAGAACGTCGTAATGCTGAACGTGAGTACAAACTGCATAAATCAATAGGAAAAAGGGAAATAAATCATCCAACCATCTCAAGCAGGTGACAAAAAAGGCAGTGCTTGAATTTGAGCAGCGCATAACAACCAACCCTGACAGTAAGGTATTCTGGAAGTATGTTCACTCAAACCAGAGGCCTCACTCTCCAGTGGATCCACTTCGCAATCCCCACACAAGCCAGCTTATTGACGACCCCAAGGAATGCGCAGAACTCAATGCTAAATGTTATGCAGGCATGTTCACTGTTGAAGACCTAAGTGTACCATCCCGCACCACCCCTGACATCAAATTCTATAACAACTATGGAATTTACACCTGCAATGCTGCGACGTCACCTTAAGAATAAACGCAACCATGCCTCTCCTGGTATTGATGGTGTTACGTACCTGCTTCTCAAATGTGGTGGGTACTTCCTTCTGCGCCAGCTTTCACTCTTCTTTCAATTGTGTCTTAACAACGGTGCTACTCCAGAGCAATGGAAAACTGCCAGTGTCATTCCTCTGTTCAAAAAGGGTGACCGCACATCATCTGTCAACTATCGTCCAGTCAGTCTTACTAGTTGCATTGCCAAACTGATGGAATCCTGTGTCAGAGAAACACTTTGGAACCTCTGGAATTCTCACAGTCTTATCCGACCCTCGCAATTTGGATTTATCCATAACTCCAGCTGCTGTGATCAACTTATCGAGTTTCTTGAAGACATCACCCGGATTACTGATGGCGGCTCATGAGTGGATGTATTTTGCCTTGACTTTGCGAAAGCTTTTAATTCTGTGCCACACAAAAGACTTGTGGCAAAACTCTCTGCAATGGGTGTGAAGGATGATCTTTTTAACTGGTTAAAGTCCTTCATTCTCAGTCAAAGAGAGGTAGTCACGGTTCTAGGACAGCATTCCTCACCATATGAGATGTCATCTGGTGTACCACAAGGATCTGTTCTTGGTCCCCTTTTGTTTGTTGCATATATTAATGACATAGATGCCAAGTTACAGAATGCCACAGTACTGAAATATGCAGATGACATCAAGCTGTACCTTGAGATAAAAAGGACAGATCCTGAACACTGTAGATCTTTCCTGCAATCAGACCTGGATATAATGCAGCAATGTATCACGGACTGGCAGCTCAAGCTGGCTGTGGACAAGTGTACCACCATGCATTTGGGGAGGAAAAACCCAGCGTCCACATACTCCCCCCCCCTCCCACACACACAACTCTAATATCAAGAAGTCAGCAGCGATTTCCGTTGGACGAAGCATGTCTCTAAAATTGTCAAGAAGGCCGAGGGTGTCTTAGCATCACTCAGCAAGAGCTTTGTCAGCAGCTCTCCAGCTATCTATTTAAAGCTGTATATAGCTATGGTGCGGCTACACTTAGAATTTGCATCACCAGTCTGGAACCCCTATCTTGCTCAGAACATTGACCTCCTGGAAACTGTTCAGAGACGTGCAGCCAAGCGAAAACAACAACCCTGAACACCTTTTTGATTTCCATGTGTCTAACACACGCGGACATGCCTACAATGTCAGAAAACAGCACAGTTCCCATGACTTTCGGAAAACATTTTTCACGCTTAGAGTTACTGAAGCATGGAACAAACTACCTGCATCAGTTATTAGCTGTCGAGACACTGCATACTTTAAAACTTCCATGGTTCCTGAAATTCGCCAACACTATACCTGTTACCCACCCCCCTCCATACACATGCACACATGTATATCACGACTCATACACTGTTCATTTTCCTGACATTTGTACATTATTCTATGCACTATGCATGCACGTTTGATGAGTTGTAGTGCACCTGAGCACTGTACACAATAACTTCATTATTATTATTATTATTATTATTATTATTATTATTATTATTATTATTATTGGCAACCTACGTAGTAAATCGTATCATCGTGAGCTCCGCAAAGGTTTGTTATTTTCAGTTATTTAAAATTGCCATTCATGGAAAATTTTTATTGTTAACTGTATATAAGTACACATACATTGATTTCTGAAAAGGACACTCAAAAATATTGGGGCCTTGAGCCCAAAATTTAAACTTTTTATAATTATCAAACAAAAATTTTTCTTTGAAAAATAATGGATTACTCAGAGTCACTCCTTCCTCACAATCCAACACCTCACACCGACACCGCCATTGTAAATATTGCTATGTTTGCCAACACTGGAATTGTAAGCAGTAGCAATATTTTAAATTTGTCTCAGGCAGACGTTCATTTCCCGCCATTACCAATGACTGCAGGTGTTAAAGCCGCCACCACCACCACCACCGCCGCGACAACCCCCCCCCCTCCACCACCACCACAGCGACAACAGAAACAAAAGAAAAAATAAATTAACTCATGATATCGAAATGAATTCAACCAAAATGAACTCTTCCACACCGAACACCACTGACGCCACCACCACCACAACTGAAACTAAAATTAACAATAGCAAAAATAACGATAATAACAACAGCAACAATGAAATTAAGAAAACTACCCTGAGTTTTGCCAGAGTAGCAAAAACGTGCGAAGCGATCCAGGTAACTCAGGAAGAATTAGACGAAGCCAAAGGAATAGTAAAGAAAGATGGGTACAGGGTCAGTCTCACCCACCCACCCCCTCCCACCTAATAAAATGGAGCAACGTCGCCTATGCACCGTGAATAATCGGACAATAAACATAAAATCGCGCCGAGTGGAACGGGCATCTGAGTCCCAAATCCAAAAAGCTTTGGGACATGTGTGGGCAAAAAAACCCCACATCAGACGTGGGCAGAAGTATGGAACCGTGGACGTGTTATTTGAAACACCACAGGAGGCCAGAGAACACTCCATGGCCCCATTAAGAAGTGACGACTTCACACTCAACCCAAGCTATTGTGTCCAGAGACTTGTGAAGATCAGGGTGACCCACGTTCCACCGGCCATCGAAATTCCCTGGCTAATGGCTGCCGTCCTCGCCGGCATCGAGGCCAACACCAAAATAATAGAAATAGCAAAAGAAAAGCAGGAGAACTGGTCCGGATCTGGGATGGAGCTCCTGATCCAAGCGGACCATAAAAGCATTGAGGAGATCCCAGAGGTAATAGACCTCACTGACGGCAGCCACCTCACCGTAATCGTCGAGGGAAGAAGACCTAGGTGCGTCGTTTGTGGTGAAGGAACCCACCTAAGGGCTTTCTGCCCTCAGGCTAAAAGGTTGAGGCCACCTCTCTTACCCACCCCAGTGACTCAACCATCAACACCACCAGCAGCAGAAATAGCAGCAACAACTGTAGCAGCAACAACAGAAGCAACTGTAACAGCAACAACCCCAGCAACAGTAGCAAAACCAACACCACCACCACCCAACGCCCCAGAACTAGCACCAGCGCCTACACCATCCACCACGCCACAACCCAAACCAACGCCTGTGGAGGATTTTCCACTCCCCGGCTTATCGCAACTGGAGACAGATTGTGACGACGAGGAGTGGGAAACGGTATCAGGAAAAAAGAAAAAAAAAAAGAAACCAAAAAAGAAAAAAATTCTTTTCCTTCCCCCTCAAAAAACAAAATACAGAGGCAAACAAATAAATTATCGAACAAGAAAGTTAAGACAGATATGCCACCATCCACACCAGCATCACCAACCCCATCACCACAAACACCAACACCATCACCATCATTAACCCCAACACCACCTTCACCAACACCACAAAAGTCACCAAAAAGCGTAACAGAAATAAACCCACAACAAACGCAAACAAAACAAAACAACCAAAACGATACACACTACACAGCATTAAATTTGAACAACAACCAATTATTACACTACATGCAACACAACACCAGCATCACAGAAAAAGACTACACAACAACCCAAAAGTTCACACCACCTCCACACATACAAATCACTCGCATCACACAGAAAACGCACACGACACTAAAACAAAAATTCCCCAAAGACATCGGAGACTTCCGACAAACACTCTCCAGGAGGATTTATAAGGACATCCTTGCGGAGGAGGCCACAAGCAGTGAAAAGGATGAACAAACCATCCTTCCTCTACGAGAAGTAAGGTAAGTGGTCTTTCCCATCTTCCCCACTCCATTTCAACATGACCTCACTCAGAATAGGCAGCATAAATGCGCGTGGCTTGCGGTCGTCATGGAAGCAGGGCCACCTGCTCAACGACCTCAGGTCACTAAACATAGATGTAGTGGCCATTAGCGAGACCAGAATCTCCGAAGCACGGGCCTTCGCACCGATCTTCGGCGGCTACGATGTGTACGTATCTCCCAACCGCCCGGGATCGGGGGGGGGGGGAGTTGCTGTGCTTTTTCGGAGAGGTTTGGATTTCGCCATACGCGCCATCTTCCTGGACCCAGAAGGTAAGTTGGTGGTGCTAGACGTGACCAGCGGAGACGGGAAAGCTTTCAGGCTAGTGGCCGTCTATGCCCCGACAGCAGCAGGGCGGCCTGATTTCTTCCGGCGTCTGGAGACCTTTCTTGGAACGTCCCGCTCTTTAGTGTTAGTGGGCGACTGGAACGGGATCTTAGATGCACGCTGGGACTGTGTGGGATTAGCGGATAGGGGAGGAGGGTGCAAGAGCCTCACCAACCTGCTCAGGTGTTTTCAACTGTCTGAGAGGTACCGATTGGATTTCCCGAATGTGCCAATGTGGACTTGGACAAATCGCATAGGGTCATCCAGATCACAGGTTCTCAACCCATTTAGGCCAAACGCCCCCTTTTATCCCTCGAAATCACGAAACGCCCCCTTACCCTATTTTTCCATTTTTCAATATACTACTGATTTTGATATCTGTAGATTACTAAAAAATTGATTAACAATATTCCAAAGATACCATCGTAGGCAGCTGAGAGTATAAATACGTTCCTTGAAAGGAAATATATAAATTTCAAAACAAGGAACATAAATGTTCTTTTTTATGAATAAAGACCAGTTGAATTTGTTATATTGCCACCAGGCGATACCAACTATTTTGAACATTTATACAAGAGCAACTCTGTCTATCCATAGAGTGCTCTTATCTGGAAGAAAGTGGCAATTATATCATTTCAAAGCTTTCCAATTTTCTTTTTAATGAAACAGACAAAATAAATGTTGATATCTAACTTGATGTCCTCTCTGCTTTGTGAGATTAGAGATCACGGAAGAGGGTTTTCATGACCACGCGGGAGGGTATATTTATTAGTAAATTGTAAAATATATACAACAAATGAGTAAGTGAATTGTAGTAGATGGTTTCCAGTCCAGTCAGACTGCAACTACAAATAAAAAAAATTGTTAGTTTGCTTTGTGACAATAACATATCCAAGTTTTCGGATAAATCAACTTACTTTAACTTTGACCTCATTTCAATGGGACCCTTGAACTTTATGGAGTCTAGCTAACTCTTTGACGTCAGGCTAGATTTTCGTACGATGTAGCCGGAGACCTCCACATGTAATTACATTGTAGCGGTTGCGAGCCTTACTGTGTAGTCTGGAAACAGCACCAAAACTCCTCTTGACTAAGTATGAGCTTGGAAAAGGGAAAGCAAATATCTTAGCCTCTGCACGTAGGTGTGGAAATCGACGCTGAATTTCCTCTTGCATCCAAAAAAGGGGTTCACCTATTTTGGGAAATCTAATTTTGATCATGTCATCTGCTTGAAGCTCAATGAATTCTTCCTGAAATATAACGTCCAAGCTGTGAAGGGATCTGCTACCCACATTGGGATGACCATCGGCAATAGGTCGACAAACCGTTCTCTCGTGTTTTCTTGTAGCGCACGGAGGTGAGCGGTATAAATTTGGAGTTGGTCATCGCTTACAATGTTTTGAACATTGGCGACACTAGGAAAATTATAGAATTCCCGTCAACAAAGATTCCTTTCGATGACATTCAATTTGGCCAGGAATGTTTTCACAGCATTCCTTGCTTTAAGCAAGGTGATATTCTTCCCCTGCAAAGCCAAAATGACGCTATTGCATTTGTCGACGATGTCGGTGGGGTAGGCGCAGTTTTGCCTCACATCGAGGGTTTTCTTGTACAGTTCTGTGTTGCGTCCTCGCAGAAACTCAATAATAGAATCAAACAGTGCAAAGAAGTGAGTAAGGCACTTGCCCTTTGAAAGCCACCTCACTTCATTATGAAGGAACAACTTGACGAATTCTTCGTCATTATCTTGGCACAGTTGCCGGAAAATTCGTTCATTGAGGGAATGCCGTTTGATAAAATTGATGACATCAAGGGCCACCTGCAAGGACTTGCTCAGTGGCTTGCTGAGTTTCTTCACAGCCAAGTGTTGTCTATGAATGACACAATGAACAACAAATACAGATAGATTTTCTCTCTTCAGAAGAGTGACGAAACCCTTATGTTGGCCGACCATTGCTCTAGCGTCGTCCGCAGCACATGATACAATGTGTGTTGTATTTGGTCCTAGATGTATGTATTACCTGCCTGTGTGTTGTAGATAGTCCTAGATGTATGTATTACCTGCTTATGTATTGCATGTGGTCCTAGATGTATGTATTACCTGATTATGTGTTGTATGTGGTCCTAGATGTTTGTATTACCTGATTATGTGTTGTATGTGGTCCTAGATGTTTGTATTACCTGATTATGTGTTGCATGTAGTCCTAGATGTGTTTATTACCTGCTTATGTGTTGTATGTAGTCCTAGATGTGTGTATTACCTGCTAATGTGTTGTATGTGGTCCTAGATGTGTGTGCTACCCGCTTCAGTGTTTTTTTATTATTTTTTTTTATTTGTAATATTATTTATACAATAGGAAATAAAATAGATCTACATAGTGTTAACTCGTTACGGTTGAGTCAATAATTTCGGACATGAAATACATTGTTATCGGTGAAGGAAAGACAAGATTCTAACTGGCTGCGATTGAAGTGTCCTTGACCCAGTTGACTGTGGGTTTTTCCATGGTTAGGATCTCAATTGCCGGTTAATGTCTAAACACGCCTGCACACCTGCGGTCAGACCATAGTTATGCTGTCTGCATGCTCATTCAAGTGCATTCACACTGGCTGTCTCAAAGACATACAAATATGGCTTATAAAACTTACCAAAGTAAAGAGCCTTCCAGTGCACTCCAAAGCTCCAAACGACCCCCTAATGCCCTCTTGCTCCCAAACGCCCCTGGATTTCCGAAACGCCCCTGGGGGTGCATATATCCCCCCGTTGAGAACCTTTGATCCAGATCATATCTAGATAGAGTATTTTGTAGAGAAATAGATAGGTCTAGCATAGGCTGTCCACAATTCAAGATAGTCAGCTACACGGACCACAAATTCGTGATCTGTGTGCTTGACTTAGATAGGCTTCATAGACGAGGACCCGGATACTGGAAGCTAAACGCGTCCTTACCAGCGCGCAATGCCTACAGAGACCGGATTAGCGAACTAGTTAAGCGGGCGTTGACGGGGGGCCATCGTCAGCAACAAGTAGTGGTTTGCTCTGAAAAGAGCAATTAGAATAGAGTCAATTAGGTTTAGTAAGGCTTTAGCAATAGAGAAAAATAGAGCAGAGGGAGAATTAGTTAGAAAATTAGACGAGGCGCTTAGCAAAGGCATCGCGACCGACGTACTTGCGGCGAAATTGGCCCTTGACCAATTCTTCAATGCAAAGCACGAAGGCTGCGTTGTCAGAGCTAGGGTGCGTGCTCTCAGACACGAGGAAACGAAAGCCGTTCAATGGGCCCGAGTGGCGCAGGAGCGTCGTGGCAACAAAGCCACGATCCGGTCTTTGGTGGACCACGACGGGCGCATGCTACTCGATCCCGGGCAAATGTGTGAAGCTTTTCAGTGACACTTCGCTCAGTTGTTCAGGGGCAACGGCGGGCCGGATCGAGGGATGGACTTTAGTGTCTACCTCGACGGACTGCCGCAGCTCTCGGCCACTGAGGCGGAGTGTTGCGAAAAGCCGATAACAGCCGCTGAAGTACGGGAGGCAATGACTAGCTGCACAAGGGGTAAATCGCCTGGTTTGTATGGTCTGCCCTATGAACTTTACGTACAGATGCCAGACTTGTTCGGAGGCCTCTTGGCGGACGTCTACTGCAACTGGCAACAGAACGGGAGAATTCCCAGCTCTGTGAGCCGAGGAGCTGTGGCGCTGCTGAGAAAGGATCCGAACAAGGGGGATAACATAGATAATTTTAGGCCCATAACTCTGCTAAACACAGAGTTCAAGATTTTGGCCAAGGTGCTAGCAAAGAGGTTGGCGCTTGTCGTTGGTGGTCTGGTGGGAGAGGCGCAAACATGCGCCATTCCCGACAGATCCATCCACGACAACCTCCACCTCATGCGATACATCGTAGAGAGGGTAGCTAGGGAACCTGGCACGGGTGGGTCTTTGATCAATTTAGATCAGTCGAAAGCTTTCGATAGGGTCGACCATCGTTACCTAGCGGCAGTCCTGAGGGCGGCTGGCTTTGGGCCCGTCTTCAGAGGCTGGATCACTGCCATGCACAGCGACATCTGCTCTATGGTGAGAGTGAACGGTCACCTTTCGGAACCGTTCAACATCATGCGCTCGGTCCGCCAAGGATGTCCCCTCTCGTCCCTCTTGTACGTATTGACTCTCGAGCCATTACTGCACAAACTGGAGACGTTGAGGGGGGTCCCGCGCGAACTAGGATGCGGAAGATCCGTGTCAGCGTATGCGGACGATGTCACCGTAGTGGTGTCGAACGCCAAACACATCGAGGCGATCGTCACTACACTAAAAGAATACGAAGCGGTGACAGGAGCAATGATCAACCAGGAAAAGTCAGTGGGCCTGCAGCTCGGCACCTGGAGAGGCAGGTCCATGCCATCCAACAGCGTCGTCGGGCGCTGGACGGACGGACCAGTTACATTGCTCGGGGTCTGGTTCGGTCCGGACCTCCAGACGGACAAAAACTGGGACGAGGTGACGAGCAGGGTGGCTTCTCTCACCCAGAAATGGGCCGAGAGGAAGCTATGCCTGAAAGGTCGAGCGGAGGTGGCTAACGCGTACATCGCGTCTGTCATCTGCTACCGCCTGACCGTCGTACCTTGTCCTAAGCCCCGCCTGACTGCGCTGGAGCGTTTGCTCTTTCGCTTTTTGTGGAAGGGACGCGCTCCGATGGTCAGGCGGTCCATCTGCTGTCAACACCCGCTACGTGGAGGGCTGGGAATGCCGTGGCTGATGATGCGCAGACACGCGCTCAGGCTACGACATCTCCACCTCTTCCTCGACGGTGATCAGGTGTGGTCGCCGTTTGCTAGACGCGTCTTTCCCCAGCTCGTCTCCTTGGCGGAGCTGCAGTCCTGGGTCAAGCGAAGACCGAGAGGGAGCGCTTGGAGACTGGAATGTCTTCAGGCGCTCACAGCCCTCGACCAATCGGGCAATGTGATCGGTGGAAACTCCACCTTGGCGTTCTATAGAGGATTAGTGGAGGGGAAGAGCGACGGTGTACTTGGGGAAACTCTAGGCGTCGACGAAAATCAACTAGCCAATCTCTTCGGAAGAACTTTCGGGCCGGGGCCTATGGACAACTTCCAGAAATCCCTGGCCTGGCAGTGCTACCGAGGAGCTTTGCCAGTTCGGGGTAAACTCTACAGGCATGGAGGTGCCGTCAGCCGGGCATGTCCGAGATGCGCGCAGGGCGACGAAACCATCCTGCACGCACTCGTCCAGTGTCCGAGCATTGCTGACTTGTGGGTTTATGTCGAACACCTGCAGTCGCGTGTGGGACGGATCCAGCTATCAGCTGAGTCCATCGTGAGGATTGTCCGCCCTCCTCCTTTAGCCGGGACAGTTCTGGATGTCAGATTAGTTGAAAACATACGAAAATCCTATGAAAACATTGTAGGCAACTCTGTGGGTGTGTTTCCTCCCATCACACATCTGTAGCGAAGTCTGTCCGCGCCTTGAACCTTGGGTGACACCTAAACGTCAAATTCTAGGTCACCACCCTTTTGGTGTGAACAGGTTCATGCGTGGGCTATCCCCTAAATGACAGGTATATAAAGCCCGTATCATCTCACTTTAGGGAGAGACATCGGAGCACTACGATACACAACAAGCTATGTAAAGATTCACCGCTAGCTTCACATCTCAGGGGGCTACAGAAATACAGAGCGATCGGAGCCCTACTACTACAGACCCGCTATGTGAAAGATTCACCGCTATGTACAAGCCACAGTGGTCTACAATCAATTACAGACCATTAATCTCTCTCACTCACTATGGTCTCAGACTCACGACCAGAACTACTATGACGACTACAAACTTTAACCACCAACAAATTTTATCTGCTCGCTCGCTGTAATCACATCAACAACAAAATAACATTGTCAACCTTCTCAACTCTTGGTAACTGTGTTATTGTACTTTTTGATTGAAGTGAAGTAAACCATTATATATAAACTAAATCATTTATTCTTGTTATAATCATTTCTAATAACCACATATAACCATCTATTACTAACTAATACTCTTCGTTAAATTGGTGACCCTGACGTTTAAAAAAAACAAAAAAAAAACGAAGTGGTATTTAAAAAAAAAAAGAAAGCAACACGCAATATTTTTTTTTCAACATGGCCAGCATTAACAACTTTCACAGCAATAAATAAAACTTCACTTTTTCAAATTATTCATCAAACTTCCATTCTACGGAATATTTACAGTGACTTCGCTTTTATGTTTCGATTAATTACCAAACACTTCACCACTTGCTTCGTAATCTCCAACAACAACAACAACTGACAATACTATTAGCTTCCTAGCAAGAATCTGATCCCATAATGAAGAGAAAACCTTTTGTAAAGAACAATTATATAAATATATATATATTTTTTTTTTTTACAGGCTATATATGAATGTCATTTTTTTATTTTTTTTATTCGTTTTACTGTATTATATGCCTGTATGAATAACACATTTTGCATCAAACACACATCATTTTCTTTGCCACACCAACATGTTTTTTTTTGTAGGCCCCTGGGGTGTGAAGCTAGCGGTGAATCTTTACATAGCTTGTTGTGTATCGTAGTGCTCCGATGTCTCTCCCTAAAGTGGGATGATACACTTGCTGCAGCAATCCCAGTGCTTCTGACGGAGTTTGTTCTTTGCTCTGTGCTCATTGCTTGACGACCTGAAACAGAGGACATGTATATAAAATTATGAAGAAAAAAGTTTGATCGCTGCAGAGAGCTAAGATTACAGTTACATACTCCAGGGGGATTACTTTCAAGGAGAAAACTCTTAATGTGAAGTTTTGGTTTGAAATAAATCGTTTGTGACATCAGTCCTGGAACTTTTCCGACACACCTCGTAAACTAAATCATTTATTCCTGTTATAATAATTTCTAATAATCACATATAACCATCTAAAATTATTAAAAAATACCCTTCGTTAAACATCTATCTCCGTTTTCTAAAAGAACCTACGTTTTCTGCCGGCTTGGGAGGTGAGATTTGTTGAAAAGATACGAAAACAATAGTCTTAAAAACAACCCACTTAGAGGTCATTGTCATCACCACCACTACACACTGCAAAGCATGTTGTCTGACGCTCTAACGACTCTGCTAATCCACCGCCCTGTGAAAATATTACAGTATATATTTTTTTGTTGATGAAGGTTTAGCAGGGTGGTAGAATCAGTGGTTGGATTATCTTGTTGACATAGACGTGAGGGAAGGTCCCTCGATCTATTTACAATATTCCTTTCGTCAGGTCGCCAATTCCGGCAGCATGGATTATAGATGTTATTGAGACACGAGTAACATAATAATGATTTCAACAGCAGTAATTAGAGATGAAATGTATGTTTATTTTTGATGTAGCACAAACAATGTTTGTTAACTTATATGGTTGAAGTTACAGATAAAAAGAGGTTACAAAAGGGAATGTGCCATTGCGCCGTTGAGCCGGCGAGGCTAGGGTGCAAGATCTCACCGTTACATTATGCGTGTTGCTGGCTTGAAGTTTCCGGTACAAGAGAGAGATTCTTCAAATCTTCGCGGGGAATTTCTTCCTCAGGGCGCGTAGGGATACATCCTCTTCTACTGGCGCTGATTGGCTGAACTGAGCCAAATCACGCACAGAGAATGTATGTGAGCCCGCGGAATGTAGGTCACTACATCACCTCCGACCAGATTTTCAGCCGAAAATCGATAACGAAGAAACCAAGGACCCACATATTATTGAATCAGCAAGAACAAATGCTGAAAGAGCACATCAGTGAAAAAATAATTGAGCAGAAGATTCATGCAAGAACAAAAAAAAAATTAGGCGCGACGGGCCGTGTTGAGCCGCTGTCAAATGACTAGCTGTCTTGTAGTTTAAACGAGACCCTCAAGGGCCTACCAGAAAACAGATAAAGTCTGACATGGGCGAAGTTGCTGTTCTTGCATTAAATGTTAATGGTAAGCGTTGTACCAGTAGCTGTGAACGAAGCTATTATGGTAGTTTACCAGTGCTGGCGAGAAAATGATGGCCCCCAGATGTATTGTCGAATGTGCTGTGGAGCCAGGGAAAAATGGCTGGTTGCTTTGTAAAGAAAAAAAAAGCAAGTTTAATCTGTAGGTGGGTTGCAGTGTAAATTCCATAATTCGGGCGAATCTACAGAAGTGGCCGAAATGCTGACAAGTCCAGTTCAATTTGTTGCTTTCCCAGCGAGTCGGGCAAAAACAACAAGACGGATGGCCGTCATGGACGATCAGTGTGCAACGAGATGCGATGCTGTTTGAGTTCAGCTGCAATTAGTATTCTCGTGTTGCGGTGCCTGTTTGAATCCAGTGGATTAAGCTCTGTGAGCTGCTAGCATGTGACAGCATCTCAACCAGGTGAAAAGGGACTCGCAAAATATTACGTTTGAAGAACATATACCAAGAACAACATGTTGGTGTGTGATAAAAAAATGTGTACATATGTAGGCATGTAAAACAGCAAAGAATGTGAATGAACAAAACCATTAGCAAGCAAATAGCAAAAGAGCACAAAACAAGTAAATGCATTCTACAAAGAAATATGTGAATGTAACAAACTGATAATTCAAAGTCAATCTAAGGGAGCAGAGAAATTGCTCAATAAGTTCAAAGTTTTTCAAAGTCAAATAGTTCACACATCACCAGTGTACAGACACTAGTTCTATCTGAAAACTGAAAAAGAAGTTTGTTAATGCCGTTAGGGGTTAGATGTATGGTGTTTTTGTGAGTTTTCGTGGCCATTTTACCGTCCCGCCACACGGTTGTGTTGCTTATTGTTAAAGCAAAGTCAAAGAATCTTCTGTAGAGTAGCAGTCACCAAACATGGCAGCCACGTCTGACGCCATAATGGTGAGAAAACTACTGTCTCAATTTCTCGAGTCCCTGTGGTAACGAGACAGAAGGTCTGTATGGTGGTTGCGTCGGTAAAGCTACAAGCCGTCCTGAAATTTCCGATGTGTGGTGGTTTGCGTCGGTAAGGCTATAAAGCTGCCACTCACTATTCCCTGTTTTGGTCAGTGGCTAAACAATGTTGTCTTTTTTGATCGTAGACAGGACTTGTCGGTAGCAATTTTGAAATTTCTTCGTGGCGAAAAGTTTTTGAAATACTGCTAATTTTTCAAAAATCTTAAAAGAAATATTTTTTATTTTCGCAAGTTGCGAAAAGGTTGGCAACGTGGCAATAAAAGTTCAACTGAATAAAAAAGAAGGGCTGCGTTAAATTCTTACGTCGGTCACCACTTTAGCAGGGTGGTGAATCAGTGGTTATTGAGTAGTCGTTACTTTAACAGGGTAGATGATTGAAGGTCGTTGGATTATCTTGTGGACATAGACGTGAGGGAAGGTCCCTCGATCTATTTACCATCTATCTACAATATTCCTTTCGTCAGGTCGCCAATTCCAGCAGCATGGATTATAGATGTTATTGAGACACGAGTAACATAATAATGATTTCAACAGCAGTAATTAGAGATGAAGTGTATGTTTATTTTTGATGTAGTACAAACAATGTTTGTTAACTTATATGGTTGAAGTTACAGATAAGAAGAGGTTACAAAAGGGAATATGCCATTGCGCCGAAAAGCCGGCGAGGCTAGGGTGCAAAATCTCACCGTTACATTATGCGTGTTGCTGGCTCGAAGTTTCTGGTACAAGAGAGAGATTCTTCAAATCTTCGCGGGGAATTTCTTCCTCAGGGCGCGTAGGGATACATCCTCTTCTACTGGCGCTGATTGGCTGAACTGAGCCAAATCACGCACAGAGAATGTATGTGAGCCCGCGGAATGTAGGTCACTACAAAGGTAAAGGTACTAATCGAAAGTCAAAAGAAATTCCAACCAAACATGAGACGGGTGTATATCTGTAAATTTAACTTTATTTTCTCGATGTCATCATGTATCTATGGACCTAGCTCCTGATAGATTTGTGTGGGGGGGGGGGCACTGTCGTGACATGCCGTGTCTTGGGCACTTGAAACCTAACAGAGTAAATCTTTCTCCAAGTCTAAACAAAGTCGATTGTTTTTCAGGAAGAAGTAGCGGCAGGCGAAGAAGAGGAAGGAGAGAGAGAGAGAGAGAGAGAGAGAGAGAGAGAGAGAGAGAGAGAGAGAGAGAGAGAGAGAGAGAGAGAGAAAGAGAGGGGAGAGAGATAGATAGACAGAGAGAGAGGGAGAGAGAGAGAGAGAGGGAGAGAGAGAGAGAGAGAGAGAGAGAGAGAGAGAGAGAGAGAGAGAGAGAGAGAGAGAGAGAGAGAGAGAGAGAGAGAGAGAGAGAGTGAGAGAGAGGGAGGGAGAGAGAGAAGATATCGATCCAGTGTTGAACTGATAACTTTATTTATTGACCTCGAAAGGATGAAAAGCAAATCTGACCTCAGCAAGATTTGATCTCAGATCGCAGAAAACTAGACCAAATACCGCAGAACTTCTACCCCGTTCTAACGATTCTGTAGCTCCGACGCATTCGATCACAATATAACGAATGGTTAATTGGCTTGTGTCTTAAAGAGACGTAGCTCAATGTACATTAGCTACATATATCCCCTTAAGTGAAGGCGTGCGGCTGAGTGGTTAGAGAATTGGATTCGCAATCGTGAGGTTGTGAGTTCGATTCCCGGACCAGGCGATGCGTTATGTCCTTGAACAAGACACCTTATTTCACGTTGCTCCTTCTACCGATAGATAATATTAGCTATTGGAAAGACCAATGGAAACATTGTTTCCTCGGTCCAATTTGACGAAAGTCCATTGTTCCTTTATACCCCCTTACACACAGACAGACACATACTCCAACACATGTATACACATACACGTGCACACTCACTTGCATAAGTATACACATATAGACACATACACGTGCACACTCACTTGCATAAGTATACACATACAGACACATACACTTACACACTTATGAACACACACACATACACACACACATTCTTGCATACACATGCACCGATACCCATACACGCACACAGACACACACTTGCTCACGGGCACACACATATGTACTGACATACACACACAGAGTAATTTTGTAAGTGATGGAAAGGTTTAGAAGTAAACATCGACCACCAGGAGTTCCACTGGAAAACACACGTAGTTCTTCACATATACACAGAGGCAAAACCTCGGATATATATATAGTGTTATATTTTCGAGTTACTGGTTGTTCCTGGTCTTACAACATAGTCACCCTCATCCAAATGACCCAACTACAGGACACATCATCAATGTTGTATTTTCGAGTCACCGGGTGTTTCTGAGGGTCTTACAACATAGTCACCCTCATCCAAATGACCCAACTACAGGACACATCATCAATGTTGTATTTTCGAGTCACTGGGTGTTTCTGAGGGTCTTACAACATAGTCACCCTCATCCAAATGACCCAATTACAGGACACATCATCAATGTTGTATTTTCGAGTCACCGGGTGTTTCTGAGGGTCTTACAACATAGTCACCCTCATCCAAATGACCCAATTACAGGACACATCATCAATGTTGTATTTTCGAGTCACCGGGTGTTTCTGAGGGTCTTACAACATAGTCACCCTCATCCAAATGACCCAATTACAGGACACATCATCAATGTTGTATTTTCGAGTCACCGGGTGTTTCTGAGGGTCTTACAACATAGTCACCCTCATCCAAATGACCCAACTACAGGACACATCATCAATGTTGTATTTTCGAGTCACCGGGTGTTTCTGAGGGTCTTACAACATAGTCACCCTCATCCAAATGACCCAATTACAGGACACATCATCAATGTTGTATTTTCGAGTCACCGGGTGTTTCTGAGGGTCTTACAACATAGTCACCCTCATCCAAATGACCCAATTACAGGACACATCATCAATGTTGTATTTTCGAGTCACCGGGTGTTTCTGAGGGTCTTACAACATAGTCACCCTCATCCAAATGACCCAATTACAGGACACATCATCAATGTTGTATTTTCGAGTCACCGGGTGTTTCTGAGGGTCTTACAACATAGTCACCCTCATCCAAATGACCCAACTACAGGACACATCATCAATGTTGTATTTTCGAGTCACCGGGTGTTTCTGAGGGTCTTACAACATAGTCACCCTCATCCAAATGACCCAATTACAGGACACATCATCAATGTTGTATTTTCGAGTCACCGG
>OZ024741.1:218928157-218950657 GCA_964016885.1 Eledone cirrhosa | reverse complement strand
TCCTTCCCTCCAAGAGCGAAACTCTTCCTCACCCCACCAGCTAATAAAGGCTTAGTGGTTAGAGCATTGGGCTTGCAATCGAAAGATTGTGAGTTCAATTCTCGGCCCGGATGATGTGTTGTTTCCTTGAGCAAGACACTTTATTTCACGTTGCACCAGTTTACTCAGCTGTAGAAATGAGATGATAGGACTGGGGTCCCTATCATTAAATCACGCAAGACACCTCCAACGAAATGAGATGATAGGACTGGGGTCCCTATCATTAAATCACGCAAGACACCTCCAACGAAATATACCTTGGAGGAGGCCAGCTAAACCTGCCTAGGTGTGAGCTGTCACAAAAAAAAAAAAGACAACAACCACCACCACCTACGGTACTGTGCAAATAACCAAATCAAATACCCATATTTTACTGATTCTATCAAATAATTATTTCTACTTTAGGCACAAGGCCAGCAATTACTCAGTGCATTACTGGTACTTTATTTTATCGACCCCGTAAGGATGAAAGGCAAAGTCAACCTCGGCGGGATTTGAACTCAGATCGTAAAGGGACGTAACTATGCTGGAAAGCATGGCGTCCGACCCTCTACCGATACTGCCAATCCCTGGTTTTAGGCACAAAGCCAACAATAATAGGGAGAAGGGAAAGTCGATTAAATCGTCCCCGAGAGGATTACTGGTACGTTATTTTATCGACCCCAAAGGATGAAAGGCAAAGTTGACCTAGGTGGAATTTGAACTTAGATTCTATCAAATAATTGATTCTACTTTTGGCACAAGACCAGCAATTACCAGTACATTACTGGTACTTTATTTTATCGACCCCGTAAGGATGAAAGGCAGAGTTAACCTCGACAGGATTTGAACTCAGACCGTAAAGGGACATAACTATGCTAGAAAGCATGGCATCTACCGATACTGCCAATTCACCGCCCTTATCAAATAAGTGTTTCTACTTTTGGCACAAGGACAGCAATTACCCAGTGTATTAATAATGGTAATAACTTACCTTTGAAATTCAGAAAAAAAACATAGTCACCACAATGTAGATAACTATAATAATTGTTTCTACTTTTGGCACAAAGCCAGCAATTACCCAGTACATTACTGGTACTTTATTTTATCGACGCCGTAAGGATGAAAGGCAAAGTGAACCTCGGCGGGATTTGAACTCAGACCGTAAAGGGACGTAACTATAATAATTGTTTCTACTTTAGGCACAAGGCCAGCAATTACCCAGTGCATTACTGGTACTTTATTTTATCGAATAATAATTGATAACAATATATATTAATTTTCTATTGGCACAACGCCAGCTATTTGGGGGAAGGTGAAGTTGATTATATTGACCCCACTACTTGACTGGTACTTTATTTTATTGACACCGTAAGGATGAAAGGTAAAGTTGACTTCGGCGGGATTTGAACACAGAACGCAAAGGAACATAACTAAATACCACAAGACACGTTGTCCAACGCTCTACTAATACTGCCAATACATCACTTAAATAATTGTTACTACTTTAGTCACAAGGCCAACAATTTGGAGAGAGGGGAAAGTCGATTAAATTGACCCCAGTGTATTACTGGTACTTTATTTTATTGACCCTGTAAGGATGAAAGGCAAAGTTGACTTCAACGGAATTTGAATTCAGAACGTAAAGGGCCGTAACTATATACCACAAAACATGTTGTCAGACACTCTACTGATTCTGCCAATCCACCACCCTTAAATAATGGTTTAAAAAAACAACAAAAAAAAACAGGCACACAAAAAAATCAGTTCAACAAACGGTCTTACCACACAGTTTCTGTCTACCCAATTTCAAAAGCAAGGGTCCCATCCCCTCACCCACAAGGTTATAGAAGAAGACTCTGGTGTCAAAGTGCCGTATATTTACTAATGGAATGGACCTCTATCGATTTCGACGAAGAGTGTTCCAGTTGTTCGATCAACGGAGCAGATAGCTTATGAAATGAATGTTTAAGTGGCTGAGCATTCCACAGTCACGTATACTCTTAATATAATTCTCAGGGAGATTCAGCATGACAGTATGAAGCAAGGCTAACCTTTTGGATTATAAGTACAGTTGATCTGACAGGCTTCCACGTAGTCTCTGTCTATCTAATTTCACCCTCAAAATAGGAGTCAGCCGGAGGCTATGGTAAATGACCTCTACCCAAGACACCATGGTGTTGGGATCAAAGTCCTAGTCCAATGATTACAAAACAAACCCCTAAACCATTCAGTCAGTCTGTGCCTACTATTCACTAATAATTGTTTCTACTTTTGGCACAAGGCCAGCAATTATCAGTACATTACTGGTACTCTATTTTATCGATCCCGTAAGGATGAAAGGCAAAGTTAACCTCGGTGGGATTTGAACTCAGAATGGCAAGGGCCGTAACTCTATGCATCAAAGCATGGTGTCCGACCCTCTACCAATACTGCCAATCCACCATATTCACTAATAATATGTCAGGGAAATGTATGAACATCACAACATCCCTCTTTAGCTCTCCCCACCACCACCACCACCAACTTCACTACAGTGTTTTTATGTGTGTAATAAGACATTTGATATTGTTTAATAATGTAATTTATTGTAAATAATACTTATTTAACCATTCCACACCAACTTTAGAAACTATATAGTTGGTTATGATAAGACACAGCAATAACAACAATAACAAGAACAGCGACCTCACCATGACCACCACCACCACCACCAGTGACCTCATCACCAATAACAAGAACAGTGATCTCACTACCAACAGCAACAACACCAATAACAACAACAGTGACCTCACTAACAATAACAACAACAGTACTACCACCAACACCACTAACATAACAACAACAATATCATCAACACCCACGCTAAAATCAACAACAAAAACACTGCCACCACCAATAACAATAACAAGAACAAGAAGCAGAAGCAAGGGAGACAACCGTCTATGCATTTCAGAGGGCGTTGCATAGCTACGGCTTCCTAAAACTATATTTCTTTGGAGATACGAAATATTTATACATATTGTATAAAGCTATGCTTGAAGCGAAATCCTATTTCTTTTTTATTATATGTTGAGCCAACTTATGCAGCTTCATATGCAAATGAGATTAATCACCTCATTTACACAGACGAGAAATGTATATATTCTCGCCTGTCTTCTAGTCCAGCAGTCGCAAGCGGTGGGAGGGACCGTCCTGATGAAGGCCAGTTAAGCCTGAAATGCATAGACGGTTGTCCCCCTTGCTTCTGCTGGACATCACCAGAGGGCGTTAGCCCCCCCCCCCCGGTGTTTGCATAGCTACGGCTTCCTAAAACCGTATTTCTTTGGAGATACGAAATATTTATACATATTGTATAAAGCTATGCTTGAAGCGAAATCCTATTTCTTTTAAATATATATATATAAAATGAGACCCACGCGGATCTGTGGTCCCAAGCTATATCTTATTTAAGTTATAGGAAGTCCAACATGCATAGACAAACAGACACAGATTATCTTACCCAGTGTAATTGGAAGAAAATAATGTGTGACCTATAGACAACAGGGTGGATAGTAGGGTAACATGTTTGTGAATTCAGAGAGGATTAATGATGTTTGGTTTACGTGTTAGTTGTAGTTGTTAGTTAGCCGAGGTCAACATCGTGGCGGGCTTTCATTATTCATATACAGAGAAGTTTTCATTCACACACACATACATATATATATATGTGTATATATATATATATATATATATATATATATAGTGTCAAGGGTTTCTGTAGACTAGATAAAGGAAAAAGAACGCTTTTTGTTCAGTACAGAGCTAAACTATCAGTATAGGTAGAGGGTTGGACGCCAGTATCGGTAGAGTTACGTCCCCTTATGGTCTGAGTTCAAATCCCGCCGAGGTTAACTTTGCCTTTCATCCTTACGGGGTCGACAAAATAAAGTACCAGTAATACACTGTGATAATTGCTGGTCTTGTGCCAAAAGTAGAACTTTATTATAACTAAATTCTCAACATCGTTGATTCCTACCTAAGGTTTCAAGACGTGCACTAACATAGGTCTTAGAGTATATCTGCTTGTGTTACTTATCTGTAAAGCAATTCCAAGATGGCCGACGTTATATATACAGCTGTGAAGGAATTATTCTGTCATTACCATAACAGAAGTACAACGAGCTTTTGATTCCCGAGTCGGGTCCGATCGATATAGATCGAACCTTGAGTTGATCAATCGCGAAACGCACGTCATGAAGATTTAACACTTCATCCATTTTATTATTATTATTAGTGCACCACGGTAGGGCACCAGACAACATGCTGTGTAGCATAGAGTTACGGCCCTTTATGTTCTGAGTTCAAACACCGTCGAGGTTAGCTTTGCCTTTCATCCTTACGGAGTCGATGAAATAAAGTATCAGTAATGCACTGGGATAATTGCTGGCCTTGTGCTAAAAGTAGAAACAATTATTACCACCCCCACTAAAACAACAACAACTACACCACCACCACCACCAGTAATGTAGTGGGGTAGATTTAATCGACTTTCCCCTCCCTCAAAATTGCGGTCCTTGTGCCTATAGTAGAAATCATTATTATTCACAATCTTTTATCTGAAAACCTTTGGACCAGAGACTTTTCGGATTTCAGAATGGAAGATTTTTAGCGTAGATTTTAAAGTTTTTTTTTTAGATAAAACATTACAGGGGACACGGTGGCTCGGTGGTAGAGTGTTCGGCTCGTGACCGGCAGTTACTGGGTGAGGGAGTTAGAAGTTAGGTGGCCTAGAAAAAATAAATACAATTTTTGTGAGCAGCAGAGGCGTCGTGCGTCTGTAAGCACTGTGATACAACTGTGTGACCTGGGTTAACTGTGGTTGGTTTCGGGTGAAGTTTGGCGCCAAATGCGAGCTTTGGTGTGCAGACGACAGCCTAGAAAAAATGTTCGGTTTTCCGAATTTCGGATAAAAGATTGTGAATCAGTAAATATATATATATATATATATATATATATATATATACTTGAGGGCAGAAGACCAGGGTAGAAGCTGCTACATGTTCGGTCGCCCTCATGTCTCTGATTTTCAGCCACATGGATTTTGTCTATTATATTCATTTGTTATATTTCGAATACCTGATGATGTCACCGATTTCATACTTTTCCCGGTCATTGAAATGATCATAGTATAATAAACCTTTTAAGGAATTACATTAGTCCAGCCTCCTGTTATTTTATAATATATATATATATAAATCAAGAAAGAAGAGTGACATGGTTTGCTATACAATAAGGGCTTTATTCACATTGCTGACAATTGTTTCTCTGAACTGGTAGGTCTAGAGATCGCTACCCGCCTGTTTTTGCGTCAATCGATCACCAATACTTTGTTATAACCAGTCTGTTCATCAGAGCATGCGAGAATGAAGGAAATACACAGGCATAGCTTCTATATATAGTAGTGGCATTAAATCAGAACAATAATAACAATACTCAAATAAATTAGCTAGATAGTAAATAGTTAAAATAATCACAACATCAATCTATGTAAGAAATAGAGTATACTGATGACTTTAGCATGTAAAACGAGCTGATACGAAACAGATGCTAAACAACCCCCATGATTCGAACTAACAATCCCTTCATCTAATATAGACCACTTAAATAATGAATCCGCTTTACACCACATAAAAATTACCATCCTCACTACAATGAAAATATTTTATCTATCAGATAATAAATAAATCTTACGGTCAGCAAACCTACAGTAAAGTAAATGGTCCATTGTTTCAAGCCCAGGTTATCTCTACACTATATATAATATACCTCATGACAGCTTTTACATGTCAATTTCATACATCTGTTTCGTATCAGCTCGTTTTACATGCTAAAGTCATCGCTGACTGCTTTGTTTCTGATGGCCGCGGATCCGGCGTTGGAAGGAGGGGGACCTTGGCCTTTGTTATTTTCTGTGGGCAGAAAGCCCTGATGTGAGACTTCGATCCACAGTTGAAGCACTTTAGGCGCCTTCCTTCAACAGGTATGAGAAGTTGGGAGCCATTCCCGAGGTCTATTACGTCGGGAATAGCGCTGATGCAGTCCTCGTCGGTTTGGATGAACATCTCCATTCCAATACCGGACCAGTCCTCTCTCCCCAACTTCTGTACCTGCAGAATGGTTGTTCTATCCTCGATGCCCGCAAGAACAGACACGAGTAGCCAAGGAACGGGTACGTAGGGCGGGACCTGGGTTACCCTGACCTTTGCTATTTTTTTCCCGCAGTAAAACAGGACTAACGTTATGTCATCACTTCGTAGGGTCCTCAGTGAGTGCGATTTTGCTTCCTGGGTGGTAGCAAAAAGGACGCCCACAGTAACATATTTCTTGCCACGGGTGATGTGGTTTTTCCGTGCACACACAGTTCCCAAGGCCTTCTGGATTTGGGCCTCCGAGGCTCTCTCCACGCGACGCGATTTCGTGGCAATCGTGCGGTACGACACTGTGCGTCGCTCTTGCTCCTCCAGGAAGTCGGTTGGTGGTTTCAAGGACACTGAAAATTCAGTTCTGGTTACCATGTGTCTTGCGACTGCCATCTCTTCCTCTGTTATCAGGACTGTTTCTACGTTGCGAGCCACCTTTGCAAAAGAGATGGTCCCTTTTTCAGTGGCATTATTGTTGCTGCCGCTACTGCTGCTATTGGTCTTGTTGTTGTTGGTGCTGTTGTTGTTGCCACTGCTACAAACGGTGTTGTTGGTGTTGCTGCTGCTGCTGTTACCACAGGTGTTATTGTTAATACTGCCGCTACTGCTGCTACTGCTACCACTGGTGTTATTGTTAATACTGCTGCTGCTGCTGCTGCTGCTGCTGCTGCTACTGCTACTGCAGGTGGTATTGTTAATACTTCCGCTGATGCTGCTAACTCCTTTGTTGTCAGGCGTTCGCCTGACTTTCACTATGTGACGATGAAGACGAAAAGGAAAGCGAGATTCCACGCTGACAGCTTGGTGAAGAGAAGGTTGAGAAGGATACCTTGCTGAATGGGTAATTTTTGTGTAGATACATGGCAGAAAAATAGATTTTTTGAATGACGCAATTTTTCTTCTTTTTTTTTTCGGCGGGACGTATTTACTAAATGCAAAGTTCAAATTGGAATTTAGCCCCGAAGGGCTAAATACCGACTAATTTCGACCACTTCAAAAGAAGCGGGGTGTGTTTAAACACAAAACAATATAACTTTTTACAATAAGTTCGCAATAAAAACTGTTCAAAAATCACAAACTTACGGGAACAAAATTTCCTGCGACGTGTATACTTCCACAATAATAATAATAATAAAAATAATAATGATAATAATAATGATTTCTTTATTGGCCACAACGGCTGACATCAAGAAAACATTACAGACGGTACAGGACGGTAGGATGTGGGTTTTGTGCGTGTAAAAAACATAGAAACATATATATATATATAAAGAATAAAAATGAAAATTGAAACAATGTAAAATTCCCCAATAGGGGGGAAACCTCTGAGGGTTACTTGTGGCGAAAACCACACAAAAGACCACGGCAAAAGACCACCAGGGCAAACGCCCTCTCTCAATTTTTCCATTTCTTAAACTACAGACGTATATTCAGAGCGGTCCCGTTCACTCGGACCATTCTCGCTACATTCACTCAACAAACTTGCTAGAAGGCAGCACTTGCCTCTCCACCTTGATTTTCCTCTTCAAGTGAAACTTTTGCAGTAGACGTCTGCCAAGAGGTCACCGAACATGTCTGGCATAAATGCATAAAGCTCGTAGGACAGACCATCCAAACCTGGCAATTTACCCCTCGTGCAGTTAGCCATCGCTTCCCGTATTTCACCGGCTGTTATTGGCTTTTCGCAACACTGTGCTGTGGTCGTCGAGAGCCGAGGCAGTCCGTCGAAGTATGCACTGAAGTCCATGCCCCGATCCGGGCCGCCGTGGCTTCCGAACAGTTCAGCAAAGTGCTGCTGAAAAGCTTCACACATCTGCTCGGGTTCGAGCAACACGCACCCGTTTTGGTCAGACCCATTTGTGGCTTTGTTGCCACGTCGCGCCTCTGCCACCCGGGCCCATTGGACGGCTTTTGTCTCCTCGTGTTTCAGAGCACGCGCTCTAGATCTGACAACGCAGCCTTCGTGTTTTGCATTGAAGAATTGGTCGAGTGCCAATCTCGCCGCAAGCACGTCGGTTGCGATGCCTGTCCTAAACGCCTCTTCTAGCTTTCTGACTAGCTCTCCCTCTACTCTATTTTCCTCTATCACTAGTCCTTTGCTAAACCTAATCGACTCTACTTTAATTGCCCTTTTCAGGGCGAACCACCACCTGTTGTTGACGACCGCTCCCGTCAACGCCCGCTTAACTAATACGCTAATCCGGTCTCTGTAGGCTTTGCGCGCCGGGAAAGACGCGTTCAGCTTCCAGTAACCGGGCCCTTGTCTATGATGTCTGTCTATGTCCATCTCACAGATCACAAATTTGTGGTCTGTGTAGTCGACAATTTTAAATTGTGGACAACTTATACTAGCCTTATCTAGTTCTCTGCAGAATACCCTATCGAGATACGATCTGGATGACCCGACGCGATTTGTCCATGTCCACAGTGGCACATTCGGGCGATCGAGTCGATACTTGTCAGACAGTTCAAAACGTCTGAGCAGGTTGGTGAGGCTCTTGCACTCTCCTCCCCTATCCACTAGCCCCACACAATCCCAGCGTGCATCCAAGATACCGTTCCAGTCGCCCACTAACACTAAAGAGCGGGACGTTCCAAGAAAGGTCTCTAGACGTCTGAAGAAATCTGGCCGTCCTGCCCCTGTTTGGGCGTAGACGGCTACTAGTCTGAAAGCATTGCCTTCGCTGCCGGTCACGTCCAGCACCACCGACTTACCTTCTGGATCTAGGAAGATGGACCGTATGGCGAGATCCACGAAGCCTCTCCGAAAAAGGAAGGCAACCCCTCCCAAGATCCCGGACGGCTGGGAGATGCGTATACATCGTAGCCGCCGAAGATCGGTGCGAAGGCTTGTGCTTTGGAGATTCTGGTCTCGTTGATGGCCACCACATCTATGTTTAGTGATCTGAGGTCGTTGAGCAGGTGACCCTGCTTCCAAGATGACTCCAGGCCACGTGCATTTATACTGCCTATTCTGAGTACGGCCATGTTGGATGAGAAACGGGGCAAGTGAGAAAGGGTCACTTACCTTGATCGTGTGGTGAAGGGACAGTAGAACTGTCCCTTTGGCTGGTCATGGGTGTTTCCAAGAGGATGTCAGTGTATATCCTCTTGGTAACCGACCCTCTGAAGTCTCCAACTACGTTGGGGAATTTTTGTTTTAAAGGTTTGTACTGTTCTATTGAGATTTCAATGATGTTTATGTTTGTCGGGAGAGTTCTTGGTGTTGGTGGGGTGTAGTAGTTTTTTTCGTTGTTAAGCTTTCATTGCGTTTATTGATTGGTGGATATATATATATATATATAAATAAAGCAAGCAACCAAGCAAGCAAGTAAGTAAGTAAGTTTGTGTGTTTGTTTGTTGACCGGGATTTACACAAAATCCTGAATACATTGGTAATAATTAAAGTATTGACTGAAACCGCACTCTCCAGATCTACATCACTGTGTCTTTTATTTTTCATCTCGGAATTTCCGTCAATTTTAATCGATTTTAATGGATTTTTTCCAATAATTTTTCAATATTTTTTTCAGATCGAGTGTAAGTAAAATGACCTTTGACATGCCCAAAACTGTCCAAACATCACAAACATACGGGAACAAAATTCCCTGCGACGTGTATACTTCCACAATAATAATAATAATAATAATAAAAATAATAATGTTAATAATAATACAAGGACAATTTGTTAAGCTTTCATTGCGTTTATTGATTGGTGGATATATATATATATAAATATATATATATATATATATATTGTTATACTTTGGGAGGGTCATGTTGCCAATAAGAAACACACGCACCAGTTGCTTTCACTTCAATTTATTATAAATTTTATAAATTTCCAGTTGGTTGGTTGGTTCCACAACCGGATGGTTATTCATATATTGTCAAAGTTCTTCCGTCACACATTCTGTGACCCCTTCAGTGACTGGGGATTCTTTTCTTTGTTTTGTGCCTCTCCTTTGTTCTGTCCTACGCCATCTTGTTTGTGTGTGTGTTGTGTGCTTAGTTTGCGCATGTGTTACATCCGGGTGTCTGTGTGTGTTTTTATTTGTTTATTTATTTGTTTATTTACATGTTATTAGTTAGTTGTTTGTTCTGTGTGTGTGTGTTTTCATTTTGTCCTTAATTATAAGTTGTGATGTTGCTATTCCATTCATGTTTTCTATTTAATTTTGATTGGAGTTCATTTATGTTTATCCTCCCTACTCTCGGAGGCCACACTCCGAGAGTAGGGAAGATAGAACCATAGGACGTTACGGTGGCGATTCCGTGTCTTTGTATGTTTGCTAAGGGTTGTGTTATCGGGGTGACCGTTCTTATGCATGTTATTGTGCTGCAGCCCGTTACATGTCCCTTTCGCTTTATGCTCGGGTGCACTCGGCTTCCTTCTGCTGCGTTTATGTGTAGCAAGACGCTGGTTGGAAGACGTTGGTAGTAGGCCATCGCCATTGCTGATCTTATAGTAGGGGAATAATTCTAGTAGGCTACAGCGGTCACCGTCACCAGTGTCGTGATCCTTATTGTGTGGTAAGCTACCAATACTATCGCTTGTGTAATTGACATTGCCGCCGTGTTCCTTAGTGCGATTCTCTATACTATTATTTCTGACTCTTTCAAAGCCGCCGCTTACTATAATGTTAGTCTTAAGAGAAGGGTGGTTTCTAGAGCTAGCATTAGGGATGTAGGAGATTCTTCGGTTAAAACCGGCGCTTAGCAAGGCCTTATTGTAGTAATCCGCCGCTTGGTTGAAGATATCCTCATTGGCGGAGAGCCTCGAGATCCTATGTGAGATGCTATAAACTATGGAGTTGAGAGTCTGCTTAGGGTGGTTGGAGGCATAATTAATATAAGATAGGCTCTCTCCGGGCTTATGGTATGACTTGTTTAGGCCCGTACTCAACTCCAGGGTCACGTCCAGGAAGTTGACAACCTGGTGGCTGAGGTCCATAGTTACGGATAGGCCGTATGACTTGAAGAACCTGTGTAAGTGCTTGTTAAGGTTCTCTATTCGGTGGGGGCTATGGTTCCTAACGGTAAACAGAGCGTCGTCTCTATATACACCTCCTTGTAGGGCCGGTATCTCGTCCCTATGCCTATGGAGGAGGTATATTCCGACCAGGTCGGTTGCTTGCGCCGAGTCACTGGACCCCATCGTGATATCAAAGTTATCAGGACGGTTGGTTCGGGTCCAGTGGGAGCCTTCGAACTGGATAATGGTTCTACGCGCCGCTAGAACTATATCTATCTCTTTTTTAGTGAGGCTAGTGTTAGATTTAGCTAAGATGAGTGCCTTATTTAAGAGTATAGGGGAGATATAGGCGTAGTAACTATCTATGTCAAACTGGATGAACTTCAGGCAACTCGGTGAACCAATCAATGACCTGGTCGGTGTTGCTCCAGAGGCAGACTTTAGCTTTTCTATTAAGCTCCAGTAGTACTCTATCGAGGATCACTTTACTAATCTTACCTATATCGGATGTAGAGGGACATATTAGTCTAATAGAAGGGCTTTCATTAAAGTTACATTTGTGATCCTTAAAAGAGAATCTAGGGGTCAGAGGGACATATGGGTTTGTGTACTTATCTATTTCTAAGCTAGTAACTATATCCTTCCCTACTCTATTTATGTCATTTAAGGTACTAATGGGTGTCTTTTTGTAGTCTTTGTGTAGTTCTTTATAAATGAATTGTTTAAACAACGGTCACCCCGATAGCACAACTCTTAGCAAACATACAAAGACACGGAATCGCCACCGTAACGTCCTATGGTTCCATCCTCCCTACTCTCGGAGTGTGGCCTCTGACATACCCCGGATATTCTTCGAAGCCTTAGAGAAGAACTTCCCACCCAACCATAAGTATAGGAAAATCCTTAATAGGAACAATATAAAAATATCCTTCTCTACTACTCCTAACCTAGCAGACATCATAGGAACAACTAATCACAGTAAGATCATCAAAACACAGCACCTTAGCACCGATACACCTACACCTGACAACAACTATATCGGCCTTAACGACTCCCTAGAAGCACCAAATAGTGCTAGTAACAGCCACTACAGACGCAACCAACATAACCGCGACATGACTGGGGAATATGTAGGTGACCCGTACGGGTCACCCGACGACAACAGAAGGCGCTGCGGCGTGCGGAATGATAATGGTACTACTCCGCACACAGTGGGTTATAATGGTACCAATGACAGGTGTAGGGACGTAGGTAACAACGTAGATGGCAATAATAATAGCCTTACTTTGGGAACTAGAAGGGACTGCGACCGAAATTGCAACTGCCGTGACAGGGGATGCTACCTCCTTAGGGGAAACTGGGTTATTTATAGGTGCACCGTAACTAGCTACAATATCGTTAAACATTATATAGGGGCCACCTCTGGCCCGTTCAAAAATAGATTTCGAACGCATCTCCACTCTTTCGCAAACAAGAAACTAAGACACTCCACTTCACAGCATTAAAAGACTCAAACATCAGCTTCTCCACGCACTGGGAAATTGTCGACAGAGCAGCACCGTACAATTTCAAGAGGAAGTGCGAACTTTGCCTCATGGAGCTTTACCATATCATAACGGCACTCCACGAGCTCATCAACAGCAGAGCAGAAACGACGATAAGCTGTCCCCACCGCTTAAAAATCTCTTACTCCAGATGGAATAAGAATGAGGAGTGAAAACCGTAAACCGCTTTTTAGTTGTTTATGTCCTTGAGAAGCCCATTCGAGCGAAACGTACGTAGGTGCTGTTTTAAATAAACATGTTTTAGCTGTTTGTTCTCCTTTATATACTTCTCCACCCGTATCCGCTCTGCTGATTTTCTCGCCCACTAGATATTAACACTTCTAATATTTAACACTGCAGGCACAAGTATTGAGCACCTTTTGCATACGCAATTGGCAAATAACTACATGTATCGCCTATCTCTTCTTGCCTCTCTCGATACTGAAATATTCTCTCTCTCTCTCTCTATATATATATCTATATATATATATATATATATATATATATATATATATATATATATATATATATATATATATATAAATAAATAAAATTATCGCACTATAAAAATGGAATATGTTCGACGAGGTGACCAACTTACAACATGGTCGATATATCAGCTGTAGAAAGGGGATGGACAGGAGTTGACTCACGATTTTCCCAGCCTAGGATAAATAAAATTATCGCTCTACATGGCTGAATACAATAAACGTAATCTGAGTTTTTCGAAGATTAATAATAATATTCGATTAGTTTGCAATTATGTAGAAACATTAGTGTGTCTGCAGTTCTGTTTACATGCCAACACAAGAGCAAGAATGAGGGGCTCATTCTACTACATGGCTTTAAAAAAGAGGCTGTTTGCATAATTGCAAACGAATCGAATATTATTATTAATATTTGAAAAACTCAGATTACATTTATATATATATACATATATATATATATATATAGTTATGTAATAAACAACATAAGGCAATTATTCCATTTACCAGTGGTTTCTTAAAAGCAAAAGATTTTGCTTTCAATCCTCAGAATGAAAAAAATCCTGGTCTGTTTATTGAATTTGGCAAATTCAATAAACAGACCAGGATTTTTTCATTCTGAGGATTGAAAGCAAAATCTTGTGCTTTTAAGAAACCACTGGTAAATGGAATAATTGCCTTATGTTGTTTATTACATAACTATTAAGCTCCGTTACCTACATAGAGCACTCTTTTTTCCTGGACTTTTCCGACGGAATTACTTCATTCACACACACACACACATATATATATATATATATATATATATATATATATATATATATATATATATATATATATATATATAGATATATATATATATATATATATATAAATTTAACGAGAATCGCATTTCGGCGGGTAGAAATTATCGAAACGTAATTTCCGTATTGTGCAGACAAGCGTTCCGTGGATATGAAGATACCAGAGCTATAAACATAAGTTAAAATGGTCATACACACTGAGACGATGGTTAAGAAGCCATTAACCACCTTAGTAAAAAAAAGTGAACAAGCTAAACGGGTCAAACAAAATAATATATATACATATATATATATATATATATATATCAAAGGTGTCATTATTATACAGGACACATTTGTATGACAGCATATTGTTAAAAAACCTATTGTCTTTGAAGTTTCCCTTCTAGCACCCAGGAACTGTCTGTTCGTCTACCATGCTAGCTATATATACGTAAAGACTCACTCCACTCCCTCTCCCTACCTAATATGTGTATTTCTCTTGGTGTGTATATTTTAGAGTGTTTCTCAATTTCTGTGTATGTGTGTTTTTTATATCCAACAAAGCAACAGACTTAAAAAAGAAAACTTTCACTATGACAGGTGAATGTTGTTGTTGTTGTTGTTGTTGTTGTTAAGTTGACTCACTCATCAACGACTCCTTTTTCCGAAAATGGAGGCAGTGAGGGGGGGGGGGGACACTTGGAGGTAGAAATAAGCGCTTCACTGCCTTTTAAATTAATAGAAAAGCACCCGCTGGGAGATCGCGAAGAAGACTTTTATCCGAGGTTTTTTCCTGTTTTCAAATAATGTGACCTCCAACATGTTCACAATAGCCTTTCTCCCTGAAAACGGGATGGGAGGGATGAGGGGGGGGGGGGGTACCTATAAAGTATGTGTGCAAATACATCAACAAAGGTTCCAATGCTGCCATCTTTGCACTATAAAAATGGAATATGTTCGACGAGGTGACCAACTTACAACATGGTCGATATATCAGCTGTAGAAAGGGGGTGGACAGGAGTTGACCCACGATTTTCCCAGCCTAGGAGATTTCTTCTGTGGGAATTTTGTCTTTGTTAGGTTTTTTTCGTTTGTTTTTGACCGATCTACATCCGACTCACTCGCCAACGACTCCTTTTCCGAAAACGGAAGCAGGGAGTGAATGGTGCCCTTGGAGTTACAGATAAGCACCTTTCAGCCGTTTACAATTATAGAAAAGCAATCCCTTGATACTGAAGGATGTGTTGATCCTTCATCATTCTCTACTGTTGTGGAAAGTGTTGTAAACTTAATCAAGTATTCTCCAATTTCGAAATCCACCATTCCAACTAGGAGTGGCTGTGTGAAAGAGCAAACCTTGCCCGACAAAACATCCCAATTTCTAAACACTCTGGAACCGTCCGGTATGCTGTCACACAACCTTCAATTGAAGACGGTTACAGCCGTGATTGTGCAATGGGACGCGTATGGTTGTGACTGAGCTACAGCCTCACATTATCAAAGCAATATCTTCACTGGGTGTGGTAAAGGAGACATATTTATACCTAGAACACTACTAATTCCAACAGATGTCCCTTTTCCTTTCAAACTATTGCAATTCCTAGTGAGAGTCAGTTACGCAGTGACTATCAACAAGTCCCAAGGTCAAACACTGCAGGTTGTCAGTCTCCATCTAGAAGAGGGCTGTTTCTCACATGGTCAGTTATATGTAGGTTGTTCCAGAGAAGGAAGACCCCACAAACCCTTCACATATGGTCCAAAGAAAAAAAGTGTCAAATATACTGAAGTTCTGTAAACGTTTTATAATTTTCGTAGAATACATTTTTCTGTTATTTTCTTTATTACTTTCTGTATTTAGATATTCTAAATAAAATTTAAAAGTTATGTTATTCAATATTTAAATACCTCTTAACATCTTTTATTTCAAGGAAAATTGGCATTACGAAAGATGCTAACAGGTGTCTTATGGAAGTAAGCACAGTACAGACCAGGGTGAAGGCCGGGAGGCCGCTAGTATATATATAAATATGTATTATTGTCACCTTGGCGGTGGGTTGGCAGTATCGGTAGAGGGTCGGATGCCATACTTTGACGCATAGAGTTACGGCCCTCGCCATTCTGAGTTCAAATCCCGCCGAGGTTAACTTTCATCCTTACGGGGTCGATAGAATAAAGTACCAGTAATACTCTGAGTATTTTCTGGCCTTGTGCCGAAAGTAGAAACCAATATTACCACCTTCGCCTCCATGATCATCACCATCACGACAATCGCCATCACAGCAATTATTACCACCACAACAACAACAAACATCATCACCGCTATTGCTATAACAACTACCACCACCACCTCCACTACCCCCCCCCCCACACACGCACACACCAACTCCACAACCATCACCAACTCCACTACCACCACCACCACCACCACAACCGCCACCACCAACTCCACTACCCCCCCAAACTCCACTACCACCACCAACAACAACAACAACTCCACTACCCCTCACCACCACCACCACCACCAACAACAACAACAACTCCACTACTCCCCCCCACCACCACCACCAACTCCACCACCACCACCAACAACAACAGCAACAACTCCACTACCCCCCCAGCACCAGCACCACTACCACCACCACCACCACCACCAACAACAACAACAACAACTCCACTACCCCCCCCCCCCAGCACCAGCACCACTACCACTAGCCTCTATTTCCTGTTCGTTTGATGACCCTGCCCCAGTAACCCTATTCACCTCCACCGACACAGACCCGCCACTATTTCCACACAGTTGGTCTATCTTGACCCACTGTTGCTGTTGACCATGATGTTGTTGTTGTTATTGTTGCTGGTGTGGTGCTGATGTTAGTGCTGCTGATTCTGGTGTTGTTGCTGGTGGTGGTGGTGGTGGTGTTGTTGCTGGTGGTGGTGGTGGTGATGGTGGTGGTGGTGTTGGTTGTGGTGGGGTGTTGGTGGTGGTGGGGTGTTGTTGGTTATGGTAGGGGTGGTGGTGGTGTTGGTGGTGGTGGTGGTGGTGATGGTGGTGGTGGTGATGGTGGTGGTGGTGGTGGTGGTGATGGTGGTGGTGGTGATGGTGGTGGTGGTGATGATGGTGGTGGTGGTGGTGGTGATGGTGGTGGTGATGCTGCTACGGGTGCTAATGGTGCTGCTACCAGTCATGTTGGTGATGTTGCTGCTGCTGTTGCTGACGGTGATGGTAAAGATGACGGTGATGCTGCTACTGGTGCTACTGGTGCTGCTACCAGTCATGTTGGTGATGTTGCTGCTGCTGATGGTGGTGGTGGTGGTGACGTTAATTCCCATACGTCATGAAGACAGCCATCAACTCTGTTACTTCTTCCGACCTAGATCTCCCAAGCCACTCACTCCTACACATTAAATCCCCACTTACCATGGTGTGTGTGTGTACGTAGGGGCCTTGTTTGCCTTTAAAATGTGAGGGGGATTAACCAACATTTAAATAATAATAATGAACTTATTGTGTACAGTGCTCAGGTGCACTACAACTCGTCAAAGGTGCATGTATAGTACATAGAATAATATTCAAATGTCAGGGAAGTGAATAGTGTATGAATCATGATATACATGTGTGTGTGTGTGTGTATGGAGGGGGAATATTTGGTGTAGTGTTGGCGAATCTCAGGAAGCATGGAGATTTTAAAGGATGCAGTGTCTCGACAGCTAACAACTGATGCAGGTAGTTTGTTCCATGGAGGTTTAAAAGGATGCAGTGTCTCGACAGCTAACAACTGATGCAGGTAGTTTGTTCCATGGAGGTTTTAAAGAATGCAGTGTCTCGACAGCTAACAACAGATGCAGGTAGTTTGTTCCATGGAGGTTTTAAAGGATGCAGTGTCTCGACAGCTAACAACTGATGTAGGTAGTCTGTTCCATGGAGGTTTTAAAGGATGCAGTGTCTCGACAGCTAACAACAGATGCAGGTAGTCTGTTCCATGGAGGTTTTAAAGAATGCAGTGTCTCGACAGCTAACAACAGATGCAGGTAGTTTGTTCCATGGAGGTTTTAAAGGATGCAGTGTCTCGACAGCTAACAACTGATGTAGGTAGTCTGTTCCATGGAGGTTTTAAAGGATGCAGTGTCTCGACAGCTAACAACAGATGCAGGTAGTCTGTTCCATGGAGGTTTTAAAGGATGCAGTGTCTCGACAGCTAACAACTGATGTAGGTAGTCTGTTCCATGGAGGTTTTAAAGGATGCAGTGTCTCGACAGCTAACAACTGATGCAGGTAGTCTGTTCCATGGAGGTTTTAAAGGATGCAGTGTCTCGACAGCTAACAACTGATGCAGGTAGTCTGTTCCATGGAGGTTTTAAAGGATGCAGTGTCTGGACAGCTAACAACTGATGCAGGTAGTTTGTTCCATGGAGGTTTAAAAGGATGCAGTGTCTCGACAGCTAACAACTGATGCAGGTAGTTTGTTCCATGGAGGTTTTAAAGAATGCAGTGTCTCGACAGCTAACAACAGATGCAGGTAGTTTGTTCCATGGAGGTTTTAAAGGATGCAGTGTCTCGACAGCTAACAACTGATGTAGGTAGTCTGTTCCATGGAGGTTTAAAAGGATGCAGTGTCTCGACAGCTAACAACTGATGCAGGTAGTTTGTTCCATGGAGGTTTTAAAGGATGCAGTGTCTCGACAGCTAACAACTGATGTAGGTAGTCTGTTCCATGGAGGTTTTAAAGGATGCAGTGTCTCGACAGCTAACAACAGATGCAGGTAGTTTGTTCCATGGAGGTTTTAAAGGATGCAGTGTCTCGACAGCTAACAACAGATGCAGGTAGTCTGTTCCATGGAGGTTTTAAAGGATGCAGTGTCTCGACAGCTAACAACTGATGCAGGTAGTCTGTTCCATGGAGCTTTTAAAGGATGCAGTGTCTCAACAGCTAGCAACTGATGCAGGTAGTTTGTTCCATGCTTCAGCAACTCTGAGCGTGAAAAAATGTTGATTCTTAAAGGAGCATAAATTGCTTATGGTGTCTTTCCCAGACCCTATCACATAAGTAAAATTTTACGCTAATTAAATTTTATATATTCAAATGAAGTTCAGATATACAAAATAAGCTTAAAAAGAATTTATTATATCAAATAAACAAAAAATAAAATATAGACGTTTGCAAAAGTGTGTATGTGGTGCGGGGACTAGTCCCCTGGTACCTCCCTGAAACAAGGCCCTTGTGTGTACGTATATTTATATAAGGGAAGTGTGTATATATATATAAGGGAAGCAGGAGAGTGCGTGGCTCTGATGAACAGCGTGAAACAGACTGTCAGATTCTCTCCTATCTTTCGCTGAAAAGAAGTGACATAGTCACTACTTTAAAACTGATAGCATATGGTCTTCTAAATGTTTTTAATTAAACATACGGTATATTGCCAAATATACTATACATACATCCATATATATATATATATATATATATATATATATATATATATATATATATATATTTGTTTTTTTGCTTGAGAAAATATCTCTATGTGTCCTTAAACAGTACACACATATATATATTTTTTTATATCCAATTGAGTTCTTCGCACGAGGCTTGAATTCTTGTTAGAGTTGAACGACCTGCGTGTGTATTATTTTTCACGGTAGCCTCCTCCTCCCTTTTTGGGGACAGTGTGAGATTTTCTTTCGAACTGCTGGACTTACAACTTAACAGCTCCTTCTAGCACTGATGGTGATTATCGCTAAATATTGATGTTGATTTAGTTATTAATATTAATATTACTTGGGCACCCACTGAAGATTTGTAAGAGCCCACTTGCATAAGAATCCATTGATCTTACACGAGTTTCTACATAACTTGGTATAATTTCACCCACCATGTAGACATCTTACAATGAAACGATTCGTTTGGGAAATGAGATCTTTAATATATCTCATAAAATAATACAGACAATTATCCACCCAATACAACATAGTTAGCACTCGAAACGTTTAATTTTGAATATACTCCGGTATTTCCTAATGTTTGTTGAGTGAGTTGGAAATTGGTCGGAGTTTCGCCAATAGCTTTCTCGGTTTATGTAGTTATGTATATATGTCTGTGTGTGTGTGTGTGTGTGTGTGTGTGTGTGTGTGTGTGTGTGTGTGTGTGTGTGTGTGTGTGTGTGTGTGTGTGTGTGTGTGTGTGTGTGTGTGTGTGTGTGTGCGTGTGTGTGTGTGTGTGTGTGTGTGTGTGTGTGCGTGCGTGTATACTTAATACATTAACAGAGAAAGCTTTTAGCGATACTCCGACCAACTTCCATCTCACTCAACAAACATTAGGAAATACCTAAGTATATTCCCAATTATACGTTTGGGGTGCTAACTATATTGTATTGTGAGGATAGTGGGCTGTAATATATATATATATATATATATATATATATAGTAAAATAACTAGGCAAAGGACTCGCGTATAATTCTGTAATTAAATGAGCTCAAAGGAAGGAGTTTTCCTGGGCACTTTAAAATACAATATATAGAGGGGAAAGACACAGAAGAGTGTGTTTTTCTTTACAGGAATTTCAAACCACCAGCGTGAAGAGAATATAAGCTAATAGAGGCAAAGAAACACATTAAAATTAAAAGTATAAATTAAAATGAGAAACCAACCTCATATCTAAGTCACACATGTACAAACTCACCAGGAGAATGTTTCGCCATTTAAGTGGGTTCCAATTGGGCGAGCGAGACATGTAAACAAACAAAGATGGTATTGCAACGTAAAGATAGGAAGAGACAAGTACATGATATCTATAAGCTTAAGCTTGGTGAAATCATGGACGAGAGATACAGACCATCCGACCTGGGTGAGATGTGAGCGAGAAAAGGATGTAACACAGGTCAAACGGGAGGCAGTGAGAGAGGGGGAGAAGCAGAGAGCGAGTGAGCGGAAGTGTGAGGAAGAGACCAGCCGAGAGAGAGAGAGTGTGATTGGCATAGAGGGTAAAAAGAAGGTGAGAGATACAGAGAAAGGGGAAGCAGTGAGAAAGAAACAGACAGGTCACAGCTGAGGAAAAAATATAAATATGAGAAAAATGGAATATGTGTGTGTGTTTGTGTGTTTTTATGTGTGGGTGGGTGTGTATGTGCGTGTGTATGTTTAATTTATATCCGTCTCCAGATGTTTCAGATGTATATATATATATATATATATACAAATAAAGATTCAGCGAGAATCGCATTTCGGCGGGTAGGAAAGGCGAAGCGAAACGCAAAAATCAGAAATGATACTGGCAAAGTGCTCAATAGTTAAAAACCAGAGCTAAACAATGTGTTAAGAAGTCGTACAAAACTGAAAAAGTGGTCAAGAAGGCATTAACCACACACACACACATTTTTATATATATATATATATATATATATATAAACGGAAAAAATGAAACGAAATTTCATTTCTCACTCTTAGTACGGCTGTTACTTAAATATAAGTATGTATACGTACATACATATATGTATACAGACGTACAGTAGTATGTATATATATACATACATGCACACATATATATATATATGTACGCATGGATTTACCGAACATTTATTATAATACTCGGTTTGTTTGTAAACAAACATCCCGAATTAAGCCGTACAGTGTTTAGCAACGATCGTTGCCCTTTTGTTCAACACTGACAAAGGAACTATGTACTAGTTTCAAGCTTATTAGCTATTGTCAGCAACGTATACCTTCCTGTCAGATGATTGAACGTCTGAAAGTATATACTTTCCTTATGCATATTAACGGCTGAGCAGCCGAATTTGCATATTGAGTGAGTTAATCGGCCGGGGTACCGAAAACGATAAACGGAAAAAATGAAACGAAATTTCATTTCTCACTCTTAGTACGGCTGTTACTTAAATATAAGTATGTATACGTACATACATATATGTATACAGACGTACAGTAGTATGTATATATATACATACATGCACATATATATATATATATATATGTACGTATGGATTCACCGAACATTTATTATAATGCTCGGTGTGTTTGTAAACATTTATTATAATGTTTGTAAACAAAACGATCTTCTGGGAATTTTTATCCTCAATATGGTAAATAGAAAATTTCTGGAGATTACCGGTGGTTTATATAGGGATGATATGTTATTTACTGTAGTTAAACATAGCAATATAGAACTAAATAGGGTTAAGAAAACAATAATAGAATTCTTTAAAAATTATGACCTCAAATTAAAAGTTGAAAGTAGCACTAAAGTAGTTAACTTCCTTGATGTCACCCTTAATTTAAATTCAGGACTATATTACCCCTTCCACAAGCCCGATGAAAACCTAAATTACGTTAACTATTACTCTAATCACGCTAAATCCGTGAAAAATGCAATAGTCAATAATGTTCAAAAACGCTTAACTAGATTATCCGCTAACAAATCCATTTTTGATGAAAAAGCTGGATATTATAACGAGGCGTTATAATACTCTGATGGCTGGATAATCTTTAAGATTTTCCTCGA
>OZ024741.1:218900657-218923157 GCA_964016885.1 Eledone cirrhosa | reverse complement strand
GTTGACACCACGACAGAAAGTAGCTAGTTCCTTCTGTAAAGTGCTAGTGTTGGAGTCACGATAAAGTGCACCAAGTACACTCTGTAAAGTGGTAGTGCTGGTGCCACGATAAAAAAAATCAACTAGTCCCTTCTGTAAAGTGCCAGTGTTGGGGCCACGATAAAGCGCACCCAGCATGCTATGTAAAGTGGTAGCACTGGTACCATGATAAAATACACCCAGTACACTCTGTAAAGGGGTAGTGTTAGTGTCATGATAAAATACAACCAGTATACTCTGTAAAGTGGTAGTGCTGGTGCCAAGATGAAATGAAATCATGATCGTTGTTAGTGGTGGTGATGATGATGATGATGATGATGATGAGGATGATCATAGTGGTGGTGGAGGTGATAGTGATGATGATTGTGACGATAACGATGACATTTGTCCCAGGGCTTTCCCTCCTACTGATGACATTTCGTCGTTCGTTAGCAACAATGTCATGTCATACACAGGTCTGAATGATATCTTGGTGACATTTGTAAATGTGTAGCAGGGTGGGGCGGCCGTCGTTAACCACGTGCTCTGTGTCCTCCTCATCTCCTTCTGTGTACACAAGGTGACCGAATGTTTAAGAAGTTCAGTTCCCAATCAATAGTTCGATCCTATTGCATCACATCTTGGGCATGTGTTATTTACCATAGCTTCGAGAAGACCTTAAGGAGCCAGCTTTGTTACATACTGTGCCATGCTGGATCTCCCTCAGAATTATGTTAAGAGTACTCGTGTCAGTGAAATGTTTAGCCACTTATACCATCCTAAAAGGTCTACATGTGCGTGTGTGACAGCTCACACCTATGCAGGTTTAGCTGGCCACCTCCAAGGTATATCTCGCTGGAGGTGTCTTGGGTAATTTAATGATAGGGACCCCAGTCCTATCATCTCATTTCTACAGCTGAGTAAACTGGAGCAACGTGAAATAAAGTGTCTTGCTCAAGGAAACAACACATCACCCGGTCCGAGAATTGAACTCACAACCTTTCGATTGCAAGGCCAATGCTCTAACCACTAAAAGTGTACTGTATCTGTAATTCAAAGACTAGCCATGTTACACACTGTGTCACGCTGAATCTCCCTGAGAATTACGTCAAGCCACTTACACCATCAGAAACAATAGAATGTACCTGTTCATCAAAGAGTCAGCCTTGTTATACACCTTTTCACACTGAATCTCCCTGAGAATTACATTAAGGCTACAACGTGCCTGTAGAATGCTCAGCCACTTACAGCGTAATAAAAGATAGACTGTACCTGTAATTCATTGGGCCAGTCTTATTACAAACTACACTATCTAAATATTTGTTGATTACCTGCCTCAGCTTATAAATGAGGTTTGGATTTGTGATTACCTGCCTCGGCTTATAAACGAGGTTTGGATTTTTGCCTATTTCTCAGGCATAGGACTTATATTTGAGTATATGCAGTATATATTTAATTGGTAGTCTATGCAAATGAGCATTTTCCAGCTGGTGTTTTCTGCTTTGCTATATGCAAATGAGTATCGCCAGCAAAGATCATCACGCAAAAATTCTACACATGTATAGTGTATATACATGTATACATGTATAGTGTATTTTCAAGCCAATATGTTTTGAGTGAGTGTCACTGTTGAAAGATTAACAAATCATGAAACAACGCTACCTGACATTCTCAGAACATACTGGTAACTCTGAGTTACTAGTATGTAAAATAGAGAACAACATTTTTTTTTTGTTTCGTTACGAACATGGCTACTCGTATGTTTATTGTGTATAAACTTATTATATATGTTTATATATGTTTTCATTTACAACTCCAGAACAAATCTTGAAACAGCACTTCCTGACATTCTCAAAATGTACTGGCAACTCTGTGATATATTCACCGAAGAAAATAGAGAAATATACATTTATTTCGTTAAGAAAAGTTATTTTTCTTCGATAGTGAGGCTGCCCATATGTTTATTGTATATAAACGTGTAACATGTTTTTATATACACCTCCATAACAAATCTTGAAACAGCGCTGTCTGACATCTCAAAACGTTCTAGCATATTACACCCCCTTTACGGTATAGTATGACTATAAAGGACATCTCCAAGGGAAGTGTCATCTGAGATAACAAATGATAAACGAGTGGTTTGTCTCCAACTGTGAAATCTCTTTCTATTTTTTTCACCTTTGTTAAGTTCACAGCACTTGTACATGTCTTCAGCATAATCTGTACCTTATAAAGTACATACACACACACACACACACACACGTACACGCACACACACTCACACACACACACTCACACACACACACTCACACACACACACACACACATAAGCACAGACACAGATACATAGGCCCACACATAAACACACACACATGTGCACATACACACACACACATACATAGCCACACACACACACACACAGACATGCAAACATGCAAACATGCATACAGATACATACACACAAACGCACTGGTACAAATATACTTAAATACATATATACACCCACACACGCACACAGGTATGCATGCACATACACATATACACGCACACACACATTTACACTTACACACATTCAGATATACACACACACACTTATACACGCACATACACACATTCATGCATACACACACACACACTCATACATACACACATACACACTCTCACACACTCATACATACACACATACACACTCTCACACACACATACTCATACATACACCCTCTCACACACACATACTCATACATACACACTCTCACACACACATACTCATACATACACCCTCTCACACACACATACTCATACATACACACTCTCACACACACATACTCATACATACACCCTCTCACACACACATACTCATACATACACACTCTCACACACACATACTCATACATACACACTCTCACACACACATACTCATACATACACACATACACAAACAATCGAGGTTAGTCTTGTGGAACATCACAACAATGTTTCATTATTCCCGCACTCCACCCCACACCCACACCCCACCCCTCACATCCCAACCCACACCACCTCTCATACCCCCTCCACACACCACACCCCTCACATCGAACCCCATCCCGTCACACACCCCACTCCACCCCTCATACCCTACCCCAATTCACACTCCCACCCCACCCCCACTCCACCCCCACCACTCATATCCCACCCCAACAATCCACACCCTCATATCCCACTCCAACCCTCCTCCACTCAAATGTCTTATTGTCCCAGGAATGTCTCATCGATACAGTATCTGATAAAATATCGATACCACATTCGATATCGATAAAACAGGAGTCGAAACACAGCAACAGACATCCTGACATTTCTTAAGAAGAATGACAAACACATGGCCAACAACAAAACACACACACACACACACACACACACACACACACACACACACACACACACACACACACATTCGCAAACACACGCACGCACGCACACAGACAGACAGACACACACATTAAGTGTGGCTGTGTGATTAAGGTGTTTGGTATGGAAATAATTGTTTCTACTTTTAGGCACAAGGCCAGCAATTACCCAGTGCATTACTGGTACTTTATTTTATCGACCTCGTAAGGATGAAAGGCAAAGTCAACCTCGGCCGGATTCGAACTCAGATCGCAAAGGGACGTAACTATGCTGGAAAGCATGGCGTCCGACCCTCTACCGGATGGTGGTGGTTGTAGTGGTGATGGTGGTGGTGGTGATAGTGATAGTGGTGGTGGTGGTGATAGAGATGGGGGTGCTGGTGATGATGATGATGATAATATTGATGATAGTGATGATGATGATGATGATGGTGGTTTGGTGATGTGATGATGGAAATAATGTTCTAGTTTCGGTACCCATTATGTGAAACTTTGTGTTGTTGTTGTTGTGACAGCTCACCCCTATGCAGCTTTAGCTGGCCTCCTCCAAGGTGTTCTCTAAACAAATACTAGAAGTTAAAAGCCAAGTGATCAGGCTACAAGTAATCATGTATATATGTATGAGATGAAAGAATGGTATTTAACTAATGTATTGGTACGTGATGGGGCCCACCCACAGCCCCGGCGGACAGAATGGAGAAGGCGTTTCCACGGAGGACGGCAAAGGAGACGCGTGGGAAAAGCCACTCCAACTCGCGGGGCTCACACCTGCGGCTGACCAGCTCAGCGCCTATGGTGGTGAGTAAGGAGGTAGCCCTGGGGCCGAGGACACCAGACGTTTCAACTGCCAGGGGAACGACCGCAAACCTGTCGGAAAGCGACCGGTATTTGAGGAGTTTGGCCCCCTCAGCCCGACGTGCAGCAGTACCTGGGTTAGTCGCAGACTGCACCAGGTTGTGGCTACAGAAAGTGTCGGTGCAAGTGGAATCCCAGACGAGGGGTTTACCACCGCGGAACGGGAAGATGGTCATACCATCTGGCCTTTTGCCGTCCCCTCGATCCAGCCCCACCGGCTCGAGCTGGGAAGGGAAGCCTGCAGCGTCCAAGCCATGCTTAATGACCTCGTTGAGGGCAGTATGGCGTGGAATGCGGCCGGCACTGTGGCGACAGGAAAGCGGGTGGAGGCCGAAAGTGTCCACGGTGAAACCGCAGCGACATTGGTGTGGCTGGCAGATCCGGAGGCCGAGCCTCAGGGAAACGCCGATTCGCAGGCTATGGTTGTCTAGCTGCGTTCCAGTGGAGAAGGAGGGCAGAGCATGGAGCCAGGCACCACTGTGGGGTTTGGAGGCCGCACGAAAACAAGCAAGGCGGTGCTGGTCGAGCTGGCGCGTAAGCCTGTCTGAGGCCAGGCTGCACTGGATGGCATCCCAAGTGCGTTGGGGGGATTTGACGTCAACAGGGGGAGAAAGAGTAGAGACGGTCCCACGTCTCATAGGCGGCCTCACGTTCTCTGAACACAGAGGGTTCTGTTGTGTTTTGAAGAACCCTGCTGACGAGGACGCGGCACGAGGTTACCGACGAAAGATACGCCGGCAAAGCTAGTGAGATCGGGGACCAGAGGCCTAGGCCGCCATACCTGACTGGTAAAGTGGCCTGTTGCCACCCTATGTCGTCAAACTTGACGTTGCATATCCCCTAGGCTGCTGCTCGGATACAAGTATCGAGGTCAGCGAGAAGAGATGTCTGGGTGTAGCATGGAGCGCTGCGGAGTGTATAGAGGAGCTTCGGCAGCAGAAAGAGAGCTGGGTGGCCGTCAATCAGGCCCAGTCGGCTCGTGAGAGTATGGAGCTGTTGAAGCCTTGACCTGATGGTGGAGCGGATGGCCGGCGGGTGAATCGGTGACCCGAGGATGAGGACATCCTCTTTGGTGGTCATCTGAACCTGGCGAAGAATGGACCGCACGTCCAAGACGGAAGCTGCAAAGCTCGCAGCATCGAGGCTGACGTTCACCACCTCCGACTTGGCCGAGTTGACCTGGAGGCCGATTCCCGCCAGGGCAGGAATCACCGATTGAATGTCTTGGCAGACCGTCCGTACGGGCCCGCCCAACGTAGCATCATCCAGATACCAAACGTTGAGAGGGGCCGTGATTCTCCGGGCGGTATATCTCGTTGGAGGTGTCTTGAGTGATTTAATGATAGGGACCCCGGTCCTATCATTTCATTTCTACAGCTGAGTAAACTGGAGCAACGTGAAATAAAGTGTCTTGCTCAAGAAAACAACACATCACCCCGTCCGAGAATTGAACTCACACACACACACACACACACACACACACACACACACACACACACACACACACACACACACACACACATACACACACACACACACACACACATATATATATATATATATATATATATATGTATATATATATATATATACATAACAGAACACTGGTGGGTTATATTCCTAATAGTAGAGCACCCCATCCAAGGAACGAGTTTAGTAGAAATAGTTCCACAACAGTTAGTTCACCACCATTACCGAGAACAATTGTTTCACCTTATTCGGATCCTCAGCTCCTGAACAAGCAATGCCTGTGCTTTGAAAGTTTTTTTAAGTGGGAAAAGGCCTTGCACTCGACCAATCCCACTCTCTGAGTATCGAAAACACTACCCGAAAAGGAGAACAGGTCAACATCATCGGTTTAAATGAGGAAATGAAAAAAACAACTGTACGAATACGCATGTGCAGAAACAGTCACTTCCCAAGGGGAGGTAAACTCAGGGGTGTGAGTATGTGAGTATGTGTGTGTTCCAGCTTCGTGCAGGCGCGTGGTCACGCTTTCCATTGTTCGCACCTGTACATACTTATATATATGTGTGTAAGCAAGTCCACATCCGTCTTTGTGTGTGTATGAGCAAGTATGTATGTATTTATGTATGTATATATGTATATATGTATGTATGTGTATGAATGTATGCATGCATATATGTATGTATGTATGTGTATGTATGTATTTATGCATGTGTGAGCGTATTTATATGCATGTATGTATGAATGAACGTGTGTGTATGTATGTATGTATGTATGTATGTATGTATGTATGTATGTATGTATGTATGTATGTATGTATGTATGTATGTATGAATGAAAGTGTGTGTATGCATGTATGTATGTATGCATGAAAGTGTGTGTATGTATGTATGTACGCCAGGTCGCTCTCGAGTGCTACTGGTAACATGTAACCCAGTACAATCTGTCTCATGGTCGGGACAAGAGGGTGATATTTGGACACCCTGCGGGACGAAATACAAAAACTGGCAAAGGGCGGAGGAACTCAGCAGAGTCAACGGCCATCCAAATAGTACTTTCTTTTTTTTTTTTTACCTGGGAGTGAAAGGCCCCCAGTTGTTGTTTAAACGCCTTTCTAAGAGAGGGAAACTTTGAAAAAATAAACCTGCGGCTTCGGAAGCATCCGATGTTGACCCGTTCTCCTTTTCGGGTAGTGTTTTCGATACTCAGAGAGTAGGATTGGTCGAGTGCAAGGCCTTTTCCCACTTAAAAAACCTTCAAAGCACAGGTATTGCTTGTTCAGGATCTGTTACAGGTTCGTGTGGCTGGCCGTAGCCTAAGGTGCACCGTTTTCTGTAATCTGACAAGCGATTGCAATACTCGTAGCAGACTTTGCAACCACCATGTTTGTATGTATGTATGTATGTATGTATGTATGTATGTATGTATGTATGTATGCATGCATGCATGTATGTATGTATGTATGTGTGTATGTATGTATGTATGTATGTATGTATGTATGTATGTATGTATGTATGTATGCATGTATGTCGTTGGATACCATCAGGGTTGCAGGTGTTATATCAGAGTTTTCCTTCTCCTAGACTTGTATATATATATATATATATATATATATATATATATATATATATATATATATATATATAGACTTGTTCTTCTCTTTGGTAAATACCATCTTGGTTAAGAGAGTGGGACTGGCTTTGTGCAGTGCCTTTGCTCACTATAAAAGCTTCACGGCGCAGGCATTGCTTTGTATCTGGAGATCTCTCTGCACTTGTCGTCACATGGTACCATGGGCCCAGCACTATGTGTCAATAATTGTCACAAGTGTAGTGTTTGTACCAGAGTTTTCAAGTCGCTGGCTGGACTAAAATGTCACACTTGTTCAGCGCATCGGTAGGGGTTCTCCCACATGGATATAAAGTAGTGGCCGTACTCAAAAATGAGTTGGCAGCCACCACCATGTATATTTTTTTGACCGGCCACCTTCCTGATGGCAAGGTTGTAAAAGAAAAGAAATTGTCATCCCTTGAATCGCAAGAATGTTTTGCAAATTTTGAAGGTGCCAGCTATCGCAGCCATTTGTAGACTATGAATTAGGGAGCTGCGCTTTTTGTCCGCAAATCCAAGTTCAGTCATACTTTGGTCCAAGCGGGTTGGTATATAACCCGTAGCACCAATAATGATGGGTATGAAGCTAAAGGTGTATCTTGGATACTGGATTTGTAAACTCCTCATCAATGGTCCGTAGATGTCCTCCTTCTCCTGTATTTTTCTGACAACGTTTACATCAAGTGGGCAGCTGATCTCCACAACAGAACACGTTTTCAATGTGTGGTCCCAAACTACAATATCAGGCCGGTTGTGCTTTAATTTAGTGGCAGTTTTTATTTTCAGGTTCCACCAGTATTCCTTAGTGCCTCTGTCTCAATATATTCTTCCTCGTTTGTTGTTAATTTTGTTTTCCGAAGTGCGTTCCAGATGGTTCTAGCTATCCCATCGTGTCTCATGGGGAGGTAGTAGCGAGATGACATTCTTTCGCAGCTGGCAACAATGTGTCTTACGTATGTATGTTTGTATGTATGTATGTATGTATGTATGCATGTATGTATGCATGTGTGCATGTACACATGTACACAATTCCTTGTGTGCAATGAGTGCGTGTGTGTGTGTGTGTGTGTGTGTGTGTGTGTGTGTGTGTGTGTGTGTGTGTGTGTGTGTGTGTGTGTGTGTGTGTGTGTGTGTGTGTGTGTTTATATTAATATGACATCGTAGTATCAACAAATCTCACCACATTTATAAACGTTCCTCTCCCTAAATTGGAAATAGTTTTATATATTTTCATGTTTCTGACGATCCAAACGTATTGAAGCTTAATATATATAAATACATTAATATATATAAATACATATATATAAATATATAACGGTGGATTGGCAGTATCGGTAGAGGGTCGGACGCCATGCTTTGACGCATAGAGTTACGGTCCTTGCCATTCTGAGTTCAAATTCCGCTAAGGTTAACTTTGCCTTTCATCCTTACGGGGTCGATAAAATAAAGTACCAGTAATGTACTGGTTAATTGCTGGCTTTGTGCCCAAAGTAGAAACAATATATATAAATTCATTCATATTATTATCATTTTTTATTTAACTATTCGTTTTTTTAACATGGTTACTTACATATGGATATTAATCTGTATACTGCTATCTTGCTAGAATGTTTAGAAAGATGATAAAACTTCTCTATCTTTAGATATTTTCTGCGTTAGAAATGCCTATGATAGTTGGAAGATCGCTGATGAAGGACAAACTTTTTTCATATGTAACCCATTTGCAACTCCGCAGAGCCCTTATTATCATATTTATATATATATATATATATATATATATATATATATATATATATATATATATATATATATATATATATGATATTAAATAAATGGAAACTATATATATAAAACCATATTTATTCTATTATATATATTTCAAGGGTACTAAAACTTTGGTACGCCCTCATCAGATAAAATACAAAGTTTGTTTTATAAATATTGACATAACCAGGAAAGAAGAACTTATCGGTTCAAGTTTTCTGTCGAGTGCTTTGAATCAGTTATAAACATTTATATTTGTTGAATTACCAACAAATTGAATATCCCTTTTGCTTATATATATATATATATATATATATACTCGTATATATAGGAAAAGAGTCATGACCCCCACGGCTGAGCTCCGGCCATTTCGACAGCTAGATCCGAACTGTCGGAGGATTTAGCTGTCGAAACGGCCAGAGCTCAGCCGTCAGGGTCCTGACACTTTCCTATTACCCACTCTACTGCATTAGGTGAAAAACTGCGTTTTTTCAGCTTTTTAGTGGTATTTTGAGGCGTTACGTCAGACCGATTTCCTTGAAATTGTAACTACGTATTAGTCAGTCTCTTCTTCATACCGTGAGCAAAGTAAATCCAACTTTTTTTTATGGCCTAGGGCCCGCATTAGGTGAAAAACTTCCTTTTCCAGCTTTTTAGGGCTTTTTTTAGGCGTTACGTCTAGCCGATTTTCCCGAAATTTCAAGGCATATTATGCACATAAAAAAATTTCATTTTCTTGATGCCCTGCATTTTTTCCTGCTTCTTCGAGGAAAATCTTAAAGATTATCCAGCCAACCGAGTATTCGGTTTATTTTCTTTACATATTGTCGAGGCATGCAGTTTTTCCACGATTAGGTCTGTTGGCGGCCCGCGTTCCAAAATACCTTATCCCGTGCAACGCCGGGTACCACTGCTAGTATAGATATAAAACACACGTATTAATTTGTTTACATTTCTTATGAGTTACGAAGGATATTGATTTTACATTTTACATATATATTTAAGAAAAAGACGTAGTTCAAATTATAAGAGAAGAACAATTTGTAGATTCAAATATTTTCATCCAACATTGAAAATATTTACAGAACATTATTAATTTAGCGAAATTACATAATTTATCATACAAGTTATTATGTCTATGTTTGCTCAATTTTAAAGGAAAAGATAACTCCAATATTATTTGTTAAACTAGGGCGGAAGATTGGCAGTATCGGTAGAGGGTCGGACGCCATGCTTTGACACATGGAGTTACGGCCTTTCCCATTCTGAGTTCAAATCACGCCGAGGTTAACTTTGCCTTTCATCCTTATGGGGTCGATAAAATAAAGTACCAGTAATACACTGGGTAATTGCTGGCCTTGTGCCAAAAGTAGAAACAATTATTTGTTAAACTATTAAAATTAGATTTGATGAATCTTAGAAAATGCGGAAAGTATGTAGAGAAAATTATATATTATTTTGTGTGAGATTTTAAGGTATTTTATATTACATGTTTTCAAGGATGAGAATTTCAATTATATATTATCCACGTCGAAAGATGTGTGAAAAGTTTGAAGATTAAAGAGGAAAATATTTGAATGTACAAATTTTTCTTCTCTTATAATTTGAACTACGTCTTTTTCTTAAATATATATGTAAAATGTAAAATCAACATCCTTCGTAACTCATATAAAAAATGTAAACAAATTAATACTTGTGTTTTATATTTATACAGTTATTAGTCTATATAGATATTTATATACCTGCAACATGTTGCAATATAATAAGATAAAATGTACTTACAACCATAATCTCTATATCTCTATAAAACGGAAGATGTCTGTCTGTGTGTATGATTTTTATGCATTTCCACATTTCTCTCCCGATTTTGATGATTTTTTTCCAATGTGCTCCAAATTTATCAAGGCTGGTCAACGCGTAATAAACTTTGCCAAAAATTTCCGGCTTCTATGAAAAAAAATCGATAAAACTAAATACATGCTGTAACCCTCTCTCTTACACGCTTAATTCCTCTCACTACTACCCTAAAAAATCTATGAAACTACATACATGTTGCAACTCTCTCTCTATATATATATCACACACACATACATATACATCTAAAGAGAAAAAGGGAGATGTAGAGAGAGAGAGTGAGAGAGAGAGAGAGAGAGAGAGAGAGAGAGAGAGAGAGAGAGAGAGAGAGAGTGAGATAGGTTGTTATACAGAGAGAGGTACAAGATAATCAGATAGAGAGAGAGAATGGCGACGAATGCTGGTTCACACACACACACACACAAACACATATATATATAAAGAGAGAGAGAGAGAGAGAGAGAGAGAGAGAGAGAGAGAGAGAGAAAGAAAGAAGGAGAGATCTGCGCGTTCTTTATTGTTCTCCTTTCTGTCGAGGAAGAGTGAGAAAGAGGGGGTATGAGAGAGAGAGAGGGGGTATGAGAAAAAGGGGAGGGGTTGAGAAAGAAAGAAAGTTTAAGCAAAGAATCGCTGCTTTCAACATTAACGGGATCTTCTTAAACTAATAAATTCAATCTGTGAACGCAAAATTAAATATTTCGAGAGACATTGCAACCGAAGAAAAACAGGAAGACGATATTTTGGTTCGTGAAGAAGTTCCGTGGCAATGAACGGGAAAAAAAGTGGACCGAGAAGAACAATTTCATGCAAAGAGGAGACCAAGTTAATGGTATAAATGGAGTCGTTAGACTAATATTCTATTTAAAATAACCGAATGATTTCCAGCTTCGGAATTTAAGAATGATGTAAATAAAATTGTAAACGAAAATGACAGAAGTTATTAAAATAGTTGTTTCTACTTTTGGCACAAGGCCAGCAATTAACCAGTACATTACTGGTACTTTATTTTATCAACCTAGTAAGGATGAAAGGGAAAGTTAACCTCGACGGGATTTTAACTTTGCCTTAAAATAGTAAAAGTAAATAGTGAAGATTTAGGCCAGTACATACGTATGCGCCGACGGACATACACATACATATACATACGCACACACAAATACACACACACACGCGCGTGTGTGTGTGTGTGTGTAAACCTTAAGCATTTCTACAGTATTTTCACCAAACTTAAGACATAGGTTACTTATGTACTCCGGATAGTCATGGGCATTTTCATTTTTCCAGATATTGATTATAGGGCCTCCCGGCAGATAACCCCCTTTTAACCACTTCCTTGGAGTCGACTGAAGAACTGCAGTGCAATGCAACAAAAAGTCATAACTTCTGAAGTTCGCAACTGATTTTCACAAACTTGACACATGGGCTACGTTTGTTCTACAGATGAATGTGAAAGGAACTTAACATTGTAACTTTAACACAGCTACTGAGCAGCCCCGAGCAACGCCGGGCTTTACTGCTATAGGCGATAAAGTTGTGCAGACAGACAGTCGTGCAGAGAGGTGATATAGGCGATAAAGTTGTGCAGACAGACAGTCGTGCAGAAAGGTGATATAGGCGATAAAGTTGTTCAGACAGACAGTCGGGCTGATAGACGATGGAGGCATGCAGACAGACAGTCGTGCAGAGAAGTGATATAGGTGATAAAGTTGTGCAGACAGACAGTCGCGCAGAGAGGTGATAGGCGATGAAATTGCATTTTCTTTTTGCTTTTCATGTCCATCCAATTTCTTTGTTTCAAAATAACTGATAGTTTGGTTATGCTGATGTTTTATCTGAGACAAGTGTTGCAGTGTTTACATTTTCAATTTTTGTTAATAGATTACCAGTGCAGTTTTTATCCCCAGCATCCTTTTTTGTTTTAACATTCGAGTTATGATTATGTTATCTTAACTTCATAAGGCATACTGTTGGTTGAGGGAATATTAATCAAAAGTACCACATGAAAGTCTACACTGTAGACTCTACAGTTTTTAAGCCAAGAAAGGAACTTAACATTGTAACTTTAACACAACTAATGAGCAGCCCCGAGCAACGCAGGGCTTTACTGCTAGTTCTTCATATAATCTAATTGATTATCTAAACTATAATAAAGGAAGGTCTGCGGGATTGCGTACGGTTTATTTTTCCCCCGATTGTAAAATAAGCTGGGTTACTTTGAATAAATAATGAATGAATATTACATAATTTATGTACTCAATTTCGTAAACAAATATAATTTCGTAAAATTAAATAATTTCAAATTGACTTCTTTTCAAAGTTGCACTTCCGGTATATCGTTGCCACCACCACCACTTCAACTACCATATATATAGAAAGAGAGAGTTTGTGATGAGAGAGATAAAGAGATTATGATTTTCTACACCTGACACGTATGATTGTGCACATACATACATCTGTATGTATCAGTATATAACTATTATGAGTATATAACTCTAATCGCGCAAACACACTCTCACGGATATAATTCACACAAATACACATTCTTTCACACAAATATACATACATTCACACATACTTTCACACAAACATAATACTTTCACACAAATATACATACATTCACACATATACTTTCACAGAAACATACATTCACACATATACATTTACACAAACACACACATACAGTCATGATAGCGTTCGGTTTAATTGGAAATGGGAAGGTAAGACAAGTATAACGTTTTATTTATTTATTAACTCTTTTTTTTAAAACTCATCTAAACTATAATAAAGTAAGGAGCGCGGGACTTCTTTAAAATTTCTGAAATGTCAACACTTCCGGTTGGCCATCACTTAAATAAACATACTAATTTTCTGTCACTAATTTTCTCCTAATGCAATTTATATATAATATCGTATTTTTTAATGGATTACGTTACTGATTAAATAAGACAGTGTAACGGTGTCTTCGTTCAATTTCTATGTATTATATATTGTCAATTACGATTTTATTTGATGTATCATATCTACATGTATATATACCTGCGTATAATATCAATATACACACTACACAATATATATATATATATATATATATATATATATATATATATATATATATATATATATATATATATATATATATATATATTGTGTAGTGTGTATATTGATATTATACGCAGGTATATATATATATATATATATATATATATATATATATATAAGAAAGTGAGGTTTTTTTTACAAAATGAAAAATAACCGAGGTGTCCTACACGAGTGAAAGTATAAAGAAAAAGAGATGAAATCGAAAATGCAACTGGAGTCTTATTTTTAAAAAATATATATATATTTATTTGGTTCCTTTACCGGTTTCGCAGTTCTTCTGCTTTTCAAAAGGTGAGTTGAGATGGAGGGTCTGTGGTTTTTCTCACATCTGCTTTTCAAAAGGTGAGTTGAGATGGAGGGTCTGTGGTTTTTCTCACAGATGTGAGAAAAACCACAGACCCTCCATCTCAACTCACCTTTTGAAAAGCAGAAGAACTGCGAAACGGGTAAAGGAACCAAATAAATATATATATTTAAAAAAAAAATAACACTCCAGTTGCATTTTCGATTTCATCTCTTTTTCTTTATATATATATATATATATATATATATATATATATATATATATATATATATATATATATATATATATATATTTATCAGGATTGGTGTTCTGAAATAACGATGTATACATGAATGTATGTATAGTATATTTGGCAATATACCGTATGTTTAATTAAAAACATTTAAAAGACCATACGCTATCAGTTTTAAAGTAGTGACTGTCACTTACTTCTTTTCGGCGAAAGAAAGGAGATAAGCTGACAGTCTGTTTCACGCTGGTTGGCGTTCATCAGAGCCACGTACACCCCTGCTGCCGCCAAAAATTATAGAATCTGGATTCTTATAGAATTCCAGTATTAATCAGCAGTTGATTATATGTATATATATATATATATATATATATATATATATATATATATATATGTGTGTGTGTGTGTGTGTGTGTGTGTGTGTGTGTGTGTGTGTGTGTGTGTGTGCATATATGTATATACGAGAATTCGAAGCTGGAAAGCCACGATATTGCAGGTTTGGACAGAGAAAAAGAAAAATGCAAAAAGCACAAAAAGTAAGGGCTTGTTGTTTTTTTCCCTATATTTATATGACCTGATATTTCGAGATTAATATCTCTTCTTCCGACGAAAATAAAGGAACTATTCCAGTGTCCGATGTGGTCTCGCTATACCGTGCTGATCGAAAGTGGTTTTAATATTTATAATTAAGGTAAAAAAAGAACAAACCCCACTTTTTGTGCTCTTTGCGTGGTCCAAACCTGCATTGACGTGGCTTCCAACTTCGTATTCTACATACTATATACAATGATTCAAGTCAACTACAAATTCCTTCTCTCTCTCTCTCTCTCTCTCTCTCTCTCTCTCTCTCTCTCTCTCTCTCTCTCTCTCTCTCTCTCTCTCTCTCTCTCTCTCTTTATATATATATATATATATATTTGTAGTAAGGTTGCTTGGATGCGTCCATAGGCGGTATACCAGTTGAGCACTCTATGAAAGAGGATTTGCTTCGAAATCACCGTTTCATTAGACTAACTAGTATATTCCATTCCTGTTAGAATAACTCCTCAGAATCAAATACAAGAAGAAGAAGAAGAAGAAGAAGAAGAAGAAGAAGAAGAAGAAGTCGTAGTATAAAGTGAATAAATGTCACTGATGACGGAAACAAATCCAGAAACAGCTGTCTGGCATTCTCACCGCTACTGAGATAGCTGTGACATGATCAATACCTTTTAAACATTCATAATGTGACCCTCCTATGGTTATTATACTTGAACATATCGTATATGTATTCATATAAACCTTTATCATATATATAAATATAAAGTTGTATCTGTATAAATACATGTGTATGTGTATATATGTGTGTGTGTGTATATATACATACATATATATATTTATATACACACACACAAATATACACGTATATATGCACACACACACACACACACACACACACACACACACACACACACACACACACACACACACACACACACACACATATATATATATATATATATATATATATATATATAAATATATATATTAAAGTGTTAAACAATATTCAATGATTATGCCTAAGAATAAATCTTGAATAAATCTTAACCATTTAACATCTCAGGGTATGTCATGTATCATTATATTTTGTCTGATGAGGACGTACTGTTTTACATCCGAAATATGTATAATAAAATGTAATTGATCAAAAGAACATCTATTTTATTAATACTTATATTTTAATATATAAAAGTATATATATGTATGGAGAGAGGAGACAGACAGACAGACAGACATGTGGTACTTCATGCTTCAAATAACAGCTCTTGTATCCTTTTTTTTATTTTTCAGTAAAAGAAATGCAAATAAATCCTCTCCGTATGTTGTTTTTATTCTTATTGTTACTGTTGTTGCTGTTTTTATTGGATGCGGTGGAGGGACGGTGAAACGACTGATGAAAGCAGCTGTTTTGTTGGCTGTTTTGTGCAGCTGGTCCCGTCCAACATCGATTTTTTTCCTCCTATGTTAGCTGGTATATTGTTGCCGAACATGTTTATCAATTGTTGGTCGTATTCGCTGCAAGTGTACGCTGCATTTCTGTTTTTATTTTCTATTTTCAATTTCCTGACATCCATTGTTTGTTTTTATATGTTTGTTTGTTGTTGTTGTTTTTTTGTGTGCATTTCTGTCAAATATTTTTGCACTTTATTCTCCTCGCAATCAAACTGCATGTGGTGCGTATCAGAACGTGGTTAGTGGAGCATTTAGCCTCAATCTTGGCATATGTCCAGCTGATGTTTACCATGTTGTCCCAGCACGTAGTCCATCAAATTATATCAGTCCTCCACCCCGTACATGGCTGGTACTTTATTTTATCGACCAAAAATAATAATAACAATAACATCCATACCAGGACTCACAACACTATACACTATGAAAAAAAAAAGGAAAGAAAAGCTCTACTTGGAACAGCCCATATCCTATTATAATACCACAGCACAGGCCCCAATATTCAATTTATTAAAGATCAATTTCTATACGAGTATTATATACTAAGAGTTTTAATAAGTTATCCATTTTTATTATTGATCCAGTGACCCAACTGAAACAGAACAATCATCACATACATCTGACGCCCTGTACAACAAGGCAACACAACTCACACAACATGTATTTTAAAAGATTTACACCCAATAACACAACTCACATTACACATACCTTACATAACATGTCAAACATTAAAACAACACAAAAATGATGGCCACCAACCTGGGTTCCGCTTCCACTAGGGCGGAGGAGAGGAGGATAGTCAAATACTGGGGCCCGACAGACTGCTTCCTCTTTGTACCGGGCTCCCTCCAGATTTCTATGAGCCCTGGTCCTCGCACTGCTGGTTTCCTCCGTAAAGTCAGAAAGATGGTGACCCGCTTGATGGTGGGGGAGCCCTATGAGATGGGAGTGGGTGTTGCAGCGAATGTCTCTGTCCATTGTCCACGGTAACACTTTTGCCCGTTTTGTCCGCGGGGATGAGGTGGGGTGTCTCTTGCAATGGGTAGAAGAGGGGGTCGCGTGAGGTGGGGTGGCTATTGCAGTGGGTAGAAGAGGGGGTCGCGTGAGGCTATTGCAGCGGATGACCTTGCCCATTCTCCGCGGTAACGCTTTTGTCGTTTTGTCCGCGGGCGCGGCTGAGGCACCACTAAGACTGGGATGTAGTGACTGTCCCTCCACCTTCTCCCTTTCTTTTACCGCTTGACCCTTCTTTCTTTTTCTCCTTTTCTTCTTCTTTTTCTGACCCCTTAAATAGCGTATATTGTTTTTATCAGATACTGCTCAATTATTTCATATAATTGTTTCTACTTTTGGCACAAGGCCAGCAATTATCCCCGTGTATTACTGGTACTTTATTTCATCGACCCCGTAAGGATGAAAGGCAAAGTTAACCTCGGCGGGATTTGAACTCAGATCATAAAGGGCCGGAACTCTTTGCTTCAAAGCATGGCGTCCGACCCTCTACCGATACTGCCAATCCACCGCCCTTATTATTTCATATAATGTCAATGGCCTTTCATGTCATTGTAGAACAATTATTCGTCTTTTAAGTATATTTATTTATTGATTTTACATTGTCAATATATATTTTGTTATCTTTATAATAAAAAATAAACAAACAAGCTAAGAGACAGTCGAGCGACTTTCGTCAAATCGGACCGAGGAAACAATGTTTCTGTTGGTCTTTGCCATTGCTAATACTGTCTATTGGCCGCAACTCCAGGTAGAAGGAGCAACGTGAAATAAAGTGTCTTGCTCAAGGACATTACGCATCACCCGGTCCAGGAATCGAACTCCCAACCTCAAGATTGTGAATCCAATTCTCTTGCCACTCAGCCACGCGCCTTCACAAACAAGCTAAACCTCACCTTAAAGCAAGGCCCGGGGCAGTATATTAACAGGAGTCGTTACTTCACCCCTCCGCCACAAAAGTAGGAACACACAATGTTGTACCCACCTAGTTTTAGCAGAAGGCCACAAATTTGAAGGGAAGGGAAAGGGGTAAATCGATTACATTGACCCAGTGCGTTACTGGTACTTTACATTATCGACCCTCGAAAAGATGACAGGCAAAGCTAACCTCGGTGGGATTTAAAATTAAAACGCAAAGGGACGTAACTATATGTCACAAAGCATATTGTCCGATACTCTACCAATACTGCCAAACCACCAATAATTGTTTCTGACTTAGGCTCAAGGCCAATCATTTGGGGAGGGGAAAGTCGATTAAATCGGCCCCAGTCCGTTACTGGTACTTTATTTTATTGACCCTGTAAGGATGAAAGGCATTTTAACTTAGTACGTAAAGGGCCTTAACTATATGCTGCAAAATACGTTGTCTGGCGCTCGACCGACTCTGCCAATCCAAATATTAATGATGATTTCTAGTATAGGCACAAGTCCAGTTGAATATTGGGAGGAGCAAGTTGATTAAATCAATCCCAGTAGTGATTGGTACTTTATTTATCGATCCCGGAAGGATGAAAGGCAAAGTTAACCTCGGTGAGATTTGAACCCAGAATGTAAAGACCCAGAACAAATACTGTTCAGTATTTGTCCTATGCTCTAACGACTCTGCCAATTCACCACCCTTAATCCAAATAGTTGTTTCTACTTTAGGCACAAGGCCAGCAATTACCCAGTACATTACTGGTACTTTATTTTATCGACCCCGTAAGGATGAAAAGCAAAGTTAACCTCGGCGGGATTTGAACTCAGACCGTAAAGGGACGTAACTATGCTGGAAAGCATGGCGTCCGACTCTCTACCTATACTGCCAATCCCCCACAGTCACAAGACGAATGATTTTAGGGGAGAGAAAGTTGATTAAATCGACCCCAGTGCATTACTGGTGCTTTGTTTATCGACCCCGCAAGGATGAAAGGCAAAGCTAACCCCGACGGGATTTGAACTTAAAACATAAAAGTCTGTAACTATGTACCTCAAAGCATGTTGTCCAACATATTACCGAGACTGCCAATCTAAAGAATAATAATAATTGTTTCTACTTTTGGTACAAGGCCAGCAATTACCTCAGTGTATTACTGGTACTTTATTTTATCGACCCCGTAAGGATGAAAGACAAAGTGAACCTCGGCGGGATTTGAACACAGACTATAAAGGGGCCTAACTCTATGGTGCAAATCATGGCGTCCGACCTTCTACCGATACTGCCAATGGTTTCTGATTTAGGCACAAAGCCAGCAATTTGTGGGGGAGGGGCAAAGTTGTTTAAACCTATCTCAGTACTTGACTGGTCCTTTATTTTATCGCCCCCAGAAGGGTACAAAGTTATCCTAGACGAGATTTCAACTCAGAATGGAAAGCACCACAACAAATACCACAATGCTCTACCAATCCTGCCAAGCCACTATTCTTACTTTGTCTGATAGATACCATCCATTCACCCGTGGATGGGGCCCTCCGCACCAGCTGTAAAAAAACACTCTTTTCAGGAAGCTACAAGGTGTTTGTCACAACTAAATCGTATTTCAGTGCAAAGTTCGAGTAAAACCTGATTTTCCCCAAACTGACCCACCGTACGGTTCCATGTTCGGTAATTCAACCCTAACTAAAATAGTACAAGACAAGGAGTCTAACGGAAGTTGTCACTGTGTTCAGGTGTCCGAGCACTGGTAGAACCCTTCCTGGTAAAACCTGATTTCCTCCAAACTGACTCACCGTACGGTTCCATGTTCGGTAATTCAACCCTAACTAAAATAGTACAAGACAAGGAGTCTAACGGAAGTTGTCACTGTGTTCAGGTGTCCGAGCACTGGTAGAACCCTTCCTGGTAAAACCTGATTTCCTCCAAACTGACTCACCGTACGGTTCCATGTTCGGTAATTCAACCCTAACTAAAATAGTACAAGACAAGGAGTCTAACGGAAGTTGTCACTGTGTTCAGGTGTCCGAGCACTGGTAGAACCCTTCCTGGTAAAACCTGATTTCCTCCAAACTGACCCACCGTACGGTTCCATGTTCGGTAATTCAACCCTAACTAAAATAGTACAAGACAAGGAGTCTAACGGAAGTTGTCACTGTGTTCAGGTGTCCGAGCACTGGTAGAACCCTTCCTGGTAAAACCTGATTTCCTCCAAACTGACCCACCGTACGGTTCCATGTTCGGTAATTCAACCCTAACTAAAATAGTACAAGACAAGGAGTCTAACGGAAGTTGTCACTGTGTTCAGGTGTCCGAGCACTGGCAGATCCCTTCCTGTTTATTCTGCTAGCTGGTCATCTATCTATGTACCTGTCTGTCTACTTATCTACCTACCTGTTTCTACTATTGGCCCAAGGCCAGCAATTATCCTAGTGCATTACTGGTACTTTATTTTATCGACCCCGTAAGGATGAAAGGCAAAGTTAACCTCGGCGGGATTTGAACTACCTACCTATACCTATATGTCTATCTATCTCTACATCTGCTCCACTTTCTCCCTCTCCCCTACCTCCTCTATCTCTCTCTTTCTATATATATATATACATATAGGAAAATAGTCAGGACCCCGACGGCTGAGCTCTGGCTGTTTCGACAACTAGATCCGAACTGTTCGAATCTAGCTGTTGAAACGGCCGGAGCTCAGCCTCGGAGTCCTGACTATTTTCCTATATATATATATATATATATTTGGTTCCCTTGAAATATATATAATAGAATAAATATGGTTTTATAAATATAGTTTCCATTTATTTAATATCATAGTATATATATATATATATATATATATATATACTATGATATTAAATAAATGGAAACTATATTTATAAAACTATATTTATAAAACCATATATATATATATGAATAAAGTTAGTCCTTCATCAGTGATCTTCCAACCATCATTGGTATTTCATCGCTTTAAAGACCATATACCTCCGGTTGGTGCGAGCAACGGCTAAAAAAAGTCGCTGGGACACGTAAATAAAAGGGACACGAGAGTGTAAACAAACAAAGATGGTGAAGCAACGAAAAATGAGGAAGAAGGAGTCAAGTCCCAAATTTCCATGAATATAAATTCGGTGAAATCGTGAACGAGAGAGAATAAAGACTATCAAACCTGGTTGGAATGTGAGCAAGGAAGGAATTCCGTACAGGTCTAACGGGAGGAAGAAGGGATCTAGTCTGTGAATTCGGTGAACGAAAGTTCTGTGAAATCGTAGACGAGAGAGAGAGAAAAAAAGCGACTTGCCAGACCAAGGGTGCGAAAGAAAAGAATTACGCACAGGTCAAACGGGAAGAAGGAGGAGGAGGAGAGGTAGTAACAGAGAGTATATATATATATATATATATATATATATAGAGAGAGAGAGAGAGAGAGAGAGAGTGTGTGTGTGGGGGGGGGGTCGATGGTCGGCTTCTTGTTGCCCTGATGTCTCTCTACCAGTGGTTCCCAAAGTGGGTTCCACAAAGGCGTGTCTGGGGTTACGTGAAAAAAGGTAGAGGTGTATATTTATATTACGACCATATATCAGTAGTAGACTTTGGGGGTCCCCTCCCCCTCAAGGTTTTTGAATCAAAAAGGGTTTCGCGTTTGAAAAAGATTAGGAAACCCAAATACTCGGGCATTCGTATAGAGTTTATACAAATGCCCGAGTATTTGTGTTCGGATAAATGGTGTTAAATCGAATCCATTCATTCTGTGAGTCGGATTCTGCCAATGGTGCGTGCTGTCACCTCACCTGTTCGTTATTTACATAAACAGGATTGACATGCGCAGCCCTGTGGGAAGTGGTATCAAGACTGGCAGGTATAGAATTAGTCGACTGGAATTTGCAGATGACATGGTACTACTTAAATTGTGAGAAAGTGATCTTCGACAAGCTCTTGATAGTGTTGCATGGCTGGAATGAAAATCAGTGCTGCGAAAACTGAGACACTCGGC
>OZ024741.1:218893157-218895657 GCA_964016885.1 Eledone cirrhosa | reverse complement strand
TAAATATACACACGAAAACATACACACACTCTCACTGCAACACACCTACACACCAAAACATACACATGCTAAAATAAACATACATATACACACTAAGATATATACACGCTCACAAAAACATATATTCACACCAAAATATGCACAAGCTAATATAAACATACATATACGCACCAAAATATATACACGCTCTCAAAAACACACATACACACCAAAACATACACGCTTACAAAAACATACACATTCACATGCGCTCTCAAAAACACACATACACTCACGCGCTCACAATCATATACATATACACACATGTTTTTGCATAATCTCTCTCTTCCATACATATATACACAAACACACAAAATCCAACGAATCCCTCTCTCTTTTTACAAATTGATGCACTCTCATACCAATAAGAAACACACACACACATATACCAATAAGAAACACATACACATATAGACACGAAAGGTTCAATTATACACACATAAAATGCACACACACACAAGTATAAACACTTAAACACGAAACGCGCGCACACATACATACACAGGAAACGCGCGCGCACATACACATATACATACATACACACGAAACACGCAAGCACACACATACATCAGCATGAAATACATGCGCGCACACATACACCGAAAACGCGCACGCACTCACATATATACACATAACATACACACACACGAAAAGCGAACACGCACATTTCCTTTCACAAGACCTTCCCCTCCCCCACACATACAAAACGGCCCCCACAACATTCTCTTCCTGCCACAAAGACGTGCACACACACACATACACACATACACGCACACACATATACACATACACACGCGCACACACACACACACACACGCACACACACACAAATATATATATATATATAATTGCACGCACTTACATGTATATACAAATTAAAAACACGATCATCCTCTTACCGTTATATATACATATATATAAATAGATACACGCATACATACATACACACACAAACACATACAGACACACACGAAATGCACACACATACACATACATACACACACGCCCTTCTACTTTCCCTCCTTTAATAAAGTCACACAAAACCTCCCACTGCTACCCATAAACACACGCACTCACACACACACACCCACCCACACACATATACAGACACAATGTGTCACGTACACACAGTCACACACGTACACACACACATATATACAGACACAATGTGTCACGTACAGACAGTCACACACGTACACACACACACACAGAGTCACACACATACACAAGCATAGAAACACGCAATCCTATCGCGACATAGAGAGAGAGTGCGTGCGTGAGAAAGAGAAAGAGAACTAGTGAGACATAGTGGCAGATATAGAGAGAGTGTAAGACAGAGTGAGAGTGTGATTGAGGTCCGCGCGCGCTGCCTGGATTTTGTTAACCAAGAGCCTCGTCTCTTCAGTTTAATTCTTGCCTTTCCTGACTTTACATAGAAGTCTTCATCGGATCAAGCATGGCTACTATACTAGAGGTAAACATTCACATATATACAGTACTATATTTATATACATTTACACATATGCATATGTACAAATATACATACACACACACACATATATATATATATATATACATATATACATATATATATATATAAAAACAATATATTTACACATATATACACATATTTACACACACACACACATATATATATATATATATATATAAGTATTGAAGTTTCCGTTGAAAATTGAAAAATATGTATCTATGCATATATGTGCACATGCATGTATGCATGTATATATATATATATATATATATATGCATATGCGCACATATGCATATATTTATGTATATATGTACACATATAATCCCAAATATATTGACCATTCTTCTATATGTAGCTATATATAACATGTACTAACTATTCCACTATATACGCACCATTATATACGCACCACTATATCCCAATATATACTTCTATACTTCCAAGAGATTCTGTCACCACAAACTACACACCTACTTCAACTCTTAGATACTTCATTTTGATTTCATATTTCTACACAAGCATCATAGAAACTGTTTTTCTTTTCCAATTCTTGGCAGGAATTCTATTAATTCTTCAGATTTGCTAATATATATAAATTCTATTTCCAAGAATTTGCTGAAAAAAAAAAAAATTATCTTGTCTTTATGTTTCCAAAATATTGTTTTTAAAAAAAAATCGTCTCCCTCCCCCCTCTCTTTCTCTCCACTCTCTTCGCTCTCTCTCTCTCTTTTCGCTCTCTTCGCTCTCTCTCTCTCTTTTCGCTCGCTCTCTCTCTCTCCCTCTCTCTCTCTCTCTCTCTCTCTCTTCTCTTTTCTCCCCCCTCTCTTTCTCTCCACTCTCTTCCCTCTTTCTCTTTTCTTCTCCCCTATCTCCCCTCTCCCTCTCTGTTTCCAAGACGTTGCTAAAAAATATATACCGTGTCTTCGCTTCAAAGAATTTGTTAAAAAAAAGAACCTGTCGTTCTCTCTG
>OZ024741.1:218880657-218888157 GCA_964016885.1 Eledone cirrhosa | reverse complement strand
CACGGCCACATTACAGCGTGGACTGTGTGTTTTTTTGTCGTGACACCTACACGATCTCATTTGTTTCGGCCTCGATGGCGCGGCACCAACATAACTTTACATAGAACGGGGTGGTGTGGATCGGGTGGGGATGGTGGTGGTGGGACGGGGTGTATTTTGTTAGAGATGCCTACTGGCTGGAGTAGGTTTTACTATATATTTAGGTAAGGCGGGTCTTCTCTGTTACTGAGTACCGCCAAAGGTCTCGGTCCAGTGACATTGTCTTGGAGAGGTGTAAGTGTGTGATGTCGGAGTTTATCAGCTCGTCCCAGGTTTTTCTAGGTCTGCCTATTCCGTGACTACCGTCTATCTTTATTGCCCTGCACTTTGTTATACAGCTATCGACTTTCATGCGCATCACGTGTCCATACCAACGTAGCCTTCTCTCGAGTAAACAACATCTGATCCCTCTTATCTCTAATTTTTTCCTTAGTTCGTTTATGCTTTGCCGTTCACGTATATTACTGTTACACATCCAGCGGAGCATGCAAGCTTCGTTCCTCTCTAGTCTGCGTATATCCTCTGCACACAATGCCCAGGTCTCACTGCCATGCAGCATTGCTGTTCGTATGCTGGCATCGTACAACCTGCCTTTCATTTTTAGTGAGAACCCTTTAGCAGCTAATAGTGGTATAAGCTCTCTGAACTTTTTCCAACCAGTTCTGACTCTAGCTACAGTACTTTCAGAGCACCCTCCCCCACTGCTGATTTTATCGCCCAGGTAACGGAAGCTGTCCACTATTTCTATAGAACCCTCTGCGCAATTGAAAGAGCTAGTAGTTTGTGGGCACTTGCTGCTACTTATTGCACCAGAGCACCGGCCACATGTAAAATCTATGTTCTTAGTTAGCTTACCTGTGATCCCACTACATCTTTTATGCACCCATACTTTGCATTTAGGACATAAAATGGAGTTTCTACCTACGCCTTTCCTACACACCGAGCACGACCATTTCCCAGAAGGGACCGCCGCCTTGTTTTCTTTCCTACAAACTAGTACTTTGGTCTTAGCCAGGTTAATTTTAAGTCCTTTTGACTCTAGGCCGTGCTTCCATGTTTGGAATTTCTTCTCTAGCTCGGCCATTGATTCCGCTATGAGTGTCAGGTCGTCTGCGTATAGGAGTTCCCATGGGCAGCCTGTCTTGAACTCCTCTGTTATAGCCTGAAGGGCAATAATAAATAGTAGTGGACTGAGAACAGAGCCCTGATGGACGCCAACTTTTACGCTAAACTCTTCACTATATTCGTTGTTAATTCTAACCTTGCTGACTGTTTCTTTATACATGGCTTGTATAGCCCTCACAAGCCATTCGTCAACGCCTAGTTTTCTAAGAGCCCACCAGATAATGGAGCGGGGGACTCTGTCGAAGGCTTTCTCCAAGTCGACAAAAGCTAAGTAGAGGGGTTTACCTTTAGCTAGGTACTTCTCCTGTAGTTGTCGTACTATGAAAAGAGCGTCTGTGGTACTTTTGCCTGACACAAACCCGAACTGCATTTCATCTAGGTCAATTCTCTCTCTGATTAGTTGCGCTATTACTCTTTCCGTGACCTTCATGACCTGGTCGATTAATTTAATGCCTCTATAGTTACTCCTATCTAGGGCGTCTCCTTTACCCTTATAACAGTTAACGATGATGCTGCTATGCCAGTCCTTCGGAACAACCCCATTCTGTACGACTTGGTTAACTATGCGGGTGACCATGGTGTGTCCCACCGTGCCAGATGCCTTCAGCATCTCAGCAACTATTTCCGAAGGCCCAGCCATATATATATATATATATAATATAAATGGGGCTTCTACAGGACTAGAACTGTTTCATTCGGGAGAAATCAGGGCCTCCTGATGATTTCTCCCAAATGAAACAGTTCTAGTCCTGTAGAAGCCATTTCTATATTATATATTTCTACTCTGCTTTGTATTGAGTACCTTACTTACTGTGGTTACCCCCGATTGAACCCACGATAAACTTATATATATATATAGAGAGAGAGAGAGATAGAGAGACAGAGAGAGAGGGAGGGAGAGAGACCCTGACTGCAGCTATACACATCGGATTACATACAAGCACATTGCTCTGTCTACCCTCCCACCACCACCACCACAGCAACAGCTACACTATCCCCAACCCCACATACATCTTCAATAGAAATTCCAGAGTAATGGGACTTCCCTTTCCTCTTCCTCCTCTGTCCCTCCTCTTCTTAAACCTATATGTGTCATATTTGAGTGTACTCGTATATATATATATATATATATACATATATATACATATATATACATGCACGATCAACCCAACTATACATTACTACACTCTACCACTAGACACCAATATATCATACACATTTACATCTATACACACTGCCTTATTTATAGAACACTATTCACCAACAGCATCATCATCATCATCATCATCGTCATCATCATCATCATCATCATCATCATCTTTTTACATCATCTTTTCCAGTGCAGTATTCCTCCACAGGAATTTCCTATATTTTTAAAATCATGTCATGAATTTAGTTTTCATGCCAACCTTTACCTATGGTCATCAGTCTTGGGTAATGACCGAAAGAATACGATAGCAAATACAAACGACCCAAATGGAGTTCCTCTGAAAGATCTTTGGAGTAACATTACTCAATAGTGTGTAACTCAGAGCTCATAGAGCCACTACTTCTCCAAATTGAGAGATCACAGCTTTGATACTATGGACATGTGGTTAGAATATCTCAAGAAAGAATCACTGGACAGATTTTACAGGCAAAACCAATCCGGCAGGAGACCCAAAGGTAAACGACTCTGAACATGATTGTTGGATAACATCCATGAGCTTGGCTGGTTTCACTTGGGGATCCAATTGGATCAATTAGTGATGGTTGCTTCTGACAGGACCCACTGGAAGGGTTTGAGGACTCTGTTCCCACGACCCTCCCAGGAATAAATGGGTGAAGAGGAAGATGTTTTAATTTAATAATATGAATTTACCAATCCTCTACTTTTAAATCATGTTTTACAGTCAACTATCATTCCCCAAACGAAAGCATGTTAAGTATTTTGTTCTAAGTGAGATCATGTTGTAACACATATCTAAACCTACTCTGCCTGTGGCTTATGGAATCCATGTCTACCCAATGCAGTCATTCTACCTCATGCACTCATATTTATTTGCAGTGGTGGCTGCTCTCCAAGATGAGCTACTTTGCCAGTGGCTTACAAAGCCCATGTCTACCTTATGCAATCATATATATTTGGAGTGATTCTCTTCTGAAATAGGCTGCTTTGCCTGTGGCTTATAGAGGCCATGTCTACCTCATGCTATCATATTCTGAGTGATCGCTCTCCAAGATGGGTTGCCTTTTATCTGGGCTACGAAGCCTAAATCTACCTCATGCAGTTATATGCATTTACAGTGGGTGCCCTCCAAGATGGGCTCCGTTCCCTGCGGTTTACAGAGCCCACATCTACTTCATCCAGTTACATTTATTCAGTGTTGTTGCCCTTCTCAATGGTCCAATTTGCCCGTGGCTTACATGGGCCACTTTCCCAGTGGCTTACATAGCCCCGTTCTACCTTCAGGCAGTCATATTTATTCGGAGTGACTGCCTTCCATTATGGGCCACCTTCCATCTAGGCTATGGAGTCCATGACCACATAATCATCCCAGGAAACACATAAAGGCATGTATATATATCATCATCATCATTTTCCCTGCTTGCAAGGGTGGGACGGGAACTGATTCTGGCTTGATTTCTACAGCTGGATGCTCTTCCTAACACCAACCTCATTTACAGTGAGTGCTGGGTGCTTTTTTTCCGTGGCACCTACACGTTCACTTTACAGTATGGGCTGGGTGCTTTCATCCAGTCCTATCATCTCATTTCTACAGCTGAGTAAACTGGAGCAATGTGAAATAAAGTGTCTTGCTCAAGGAAACAACACATCACCCGGTCTGAGAATTGAACTCACAACCTTTCGACGATTGCAAGGCCAATGCCCTAACTACTAAACCATGTGCCTCCATTATGTATATATATATATATATATATATATATATATATATATATATAACAAAGGAAGTGGTAAGGAACCAGATGGACCATAATGCACCAGAGTTACTCAATACTTTGGGTAGTAGAGTGGGTAATAGGAAAAGGTTCAGGAACCCGATGGCAGAGCTCAAGCCGTTTCGACGGCTAGAAATAGTCGTCGAAACGGCTTGAGCTCTGCCGTTTCCTATGTATATATATATATCATCATCATCATCATATGTCCACTTTTCCTTGCTTGCAAGAATGGGACGGGTCCTATTCAGCACAGCATCTCTCCACTTGTCACGGTCCTTCGTCATTTCTACCATGAGCTTCAGCGATCTGAGGTCTGCTCTCACCACCTCCGTCCATGTTTTTCGTGGTCTTCCTCTGCTACGTCTTCCTTCAACTGGCATTTCTTGCCATTTCTTTACCCATCGGTCATCCTCCATGCGCATCACATGTCCATACCATCGCAGTCTCCTCTCCCGCACACTACAATTTATCCCTCTCAGAAACAGTTTCTCTGTCAACACATTCATGCTCGGTCGTTCACACACATTGAGATTGCACATCCAACAGAGCATGCTTGCCTCATTTCTCTCCAGCCGTTGCATATCCTCTGCAGTTGCTGCATATGTCTCCTCACACAGGCATCATATAACCGGCCTTTCGTATGCAGGGAGAAACCCTTCTTCGTCAGCAGATATATATATATACTTGTATACTTCAATACCACCATCACCACTGCCACCATTACAACCACAATCATCATTACCACTACACCCTGTTTCTAGCATTACTATACATTACTAACCCCTGCCACTACCACCACTACTAACTACCACCTCTACCACCACCACCACCACCACCGGCTCTACCCCTACTACCACCACCACCACCTCTACCCCTACTTCCACCACCACTACCACCTCTACTACCACCTCCACTCTATACCACAATCTTCACTATAAGACTTCCTCACTACCACCACCACTACTACTACCTCTACTACCACCACCACTACCACCACTACCACCACCACCCTACACCACAACCTTCACTATAAGACTTCCTCACTACCACCACCACCACTACCACCTCTACTACCACCACCAACACCGCCACTACTACCACCACCACTACCACCTCTACTACCACCACCACCACCACCACCTCTACTACCACCACCACTACCACCACCACTACCACCTCTATTACCACTACCACTCTATACTACAACCTTCACTATAAGACTTCCTCACTACCACCACCACCACCTCTACTACCACCACCACTACCACCATCACCACTACCACCTCTACTACCACCACCACCACCTCTACTACCACCACCACCACCTCTACTACCACCACCAACACCGCCACTACTACCACCACCACCACCACCTCTACTACCACCACCACCACCACCTCTACTACCACCACCACCACCTCTACTACCACCACCACCACCACCTCTACTACCACCACCACCACCACCACCTCTACTACCACCACCACTACCACCTCTACTACCACCACCACTACCACCACCACTACCACCACCACCACCACCACCACCACTACCACCTCTACCACCATCACCACTACCACCTCTACTATCACCACCAACACCACCACTACTACCACCACCACTACCACCACTACCACCTCTACCACCACCACCACTCTATACCACAACCTTCACTATAAGACTTCCTCACATTCTTTAACCAACATTAGTTATTCATTTCTGGTTTCAATATCACAACATTCTTACCTTATACTCTCTCCCTCTCTATCTCAACTATCTGTCTCTCTCTCATCCTCTCTATATCTCTCTCTAACTCTCTCTCACCCTCTCTATCTCAACTATCTGTCTCTCTCTCATCCTCTCTATATCTCTCTCTAACTCTCTCTCTCCCTCTCTATCTCAACTATCTGTCTCTCTCTCATCCTCTCTATCTCAACTATCTGTCTCTCTTTCATCCTCTCTATATCTCTCTCTAACTCTCTCTCACCCTCTCTATCTCAACTATCTGTCTCTCTCTCATCCTCTCTATATCTCTCTCTAAGTCTCTCTCACCCTCTCTATCTCAACTATCTGTCTCTCTCTCATCCTCTCTATATCTCTCTCTAAGTCTCTCTCACCCTCTCTATCTCAACTATCTGTCTCTCTTTCATCCTCTCTATATCTCTCTCTAACTCTCTCTCACCCTCTCTATCTCAACTATCTGTCTCTCTCTCTCATCCTCTCTATATCTGTCTCTAAGTCTCTCTCACCCTCTCTATCTCAACTATCTGTCTCTCTCTCATCCTCTCTATATCTCTCTCTAAGTCTCTCTAACCCTCTCTATCTCAACTATCTGTCTCTCTTTCATCCTCTCTATATCTCTCTCTAACTCTCTCTCACCCTCTCTATCTCAACTATCTGTCTCTCTCTCATCCTCTCTATATCTCTCTCTAAGTCTCTCTCACCCTCTCTATCTCAACTATCTGTCTCTCTTTCATCCTCTCTATATCTCTCTCTAACTCTCTCTCACCCTCTCTATCTCAACTATCTGTCTCTCTCTCATCCTCTCTATATCTCTCTCTAAGTCTCTCTCACCCTCTCTATCTCAACTATCTGTCTCTCTCTCATCCTCTCTATATCTCTCTCTAAGTCTCTCTCACCCTCTCTATCTCAACTATCTGTCTCTCTTTCATCCTCTCTATATCTCTCTCTAACTCTCTCTCACCCTCTCTATCTCAACTATCTGTCTCTCTCTCATCCTCTCTCTAACTCTCTCTCACCCTCTCTCTCTCTCACCCTCTCTATCTCTCTCTCTACCTTTTCTTTCTCTCACTCTCACCCTCTCTATCTCTATCTCTGTCTCACCCTCTCTATCTCTGTCTCTGTCTCACCCTCTCTATCTCTATCTCTGTCTCTCTCTCACCCCTTCTATCTCTCTCTCACTCTCACCCTCTCTACCTCTGTCTCTACCTTTCTTTCTCTCATTCTCACCTCTCTATCTCTCTCTCTACCTTTTCTTTCTCTCACTCTCACCATCTCTCTATCTTTCTACCTTTCTTTCTCTCACTCTCACCCTCTCTACAACCCCATCTCACCTCCCACTCTTCCCTTAGCCTCTCCCTCTCCTCCCCTCAGTCATCTTACACAATCTCCTCCACCTTCACCTCTTTCATTGTTTCTTCACTCTTTCACCTTTTCTTCCATTCTCATTCACTTCACCACTCACTGGATCTTCTTCTTCTTCTTCTTCTTCTTCTTCTTCTTCTTCTTCTTCTTCTTCTTCTTCTTCTTCTTCACCTCCTCCTCCTTCTTCTTCTCCTCCTCCTTCTTCTTCTTCTTCTTCAATTTTTATTTCTCCATATTTTTCTTATCATCATCAGCCCCTCCCCCATCTCTCTATATATAACATGTATATAT